>MNCI01012565.1:242096-260376 GCA_015680685.1 Gnetum montanum | reverse complement strand
CTCGAATAAAGAGCCGTTCACTCTAGGACTCCTACTGCGGGCACATGGGAAAAATTCTAACTCTGGAGTGATCAATCTGCCAGAGCTTCGCTACTTCTAGCTAGGATTGGGAAATGAAGGGAGTGCCGCCTCTTATTTATAGATATGACGGCGGGACGCGATATCGCGTACGTGATATTGCATGGGATGCGATATCGCGGCCCAGTGCATGTCGCGTCTCATCAATGTTTGAACTTCAAGTCCTCATTCTTACAAGAGGCTATCTCAATGGTTGATTTTTAGCAAAGCATGTGGACTTCCTCCATTGAGAGATTACTATTTCTAGTAGCCAACCTCCTCAAGTCCATGGTCACCTTGGCAAGCTACTCTTGCTATTGTCATAAAAATTCTACAATTTGTTCCTTTTGCATCTTGACATTCCATAGGCGATGAATGTCTTTGATCAAAACTACATTCTCCTTGTAGACTTCTAACAAGTCCTTCTTGGTGTTGTAGGCTATGACCTTCAAGAGGGACATGTCAAAGATCACCTTCTCATTTTCTCTCTCAACCTATCTTAGCTTGTTCTAAAGCTATAGGAAAGTTTCATCCCTTATTACATCCTAGTTGAGAGTATTGGGATCAACTAACCGGGCTCTCAATTCTATAACCTTGCTAGCCAATCATCTATTTTTGAAAGTGGCTACCTCTAGTTGAGCATTGATGATGATGAGCTTTCCCTTAGCTTCTAGGAACTTTGACTAGGTTTTAATGATGGTATCTAAGAGATCAAAGATCTCTAGAAGTGATTGCCCAATTCCTACTAGTTAGTCTAGCACCTCATCATGCTAGGCTACTCTAAGCCTTTCATTGGTTGCTCCTGTGAATGTTTGCATGTCTCTAAGTACAAAAACATTAGGCAAAGTGGATATAGCAGCATTTAGTACCTCTTCCACATGGTTAGCCACCATCTCTATTACTATCTCCTACCCTTGGTATTGCATCACCAAGACAATTGCCCCATTACCCTTCTCCAAGCACACTATGAAAGTGGTGACATTCCTAGAGATCTCTAAGAATGGCTATTATCTTGGGAGGGGTACCATCACTTCCCAGGTGCTAGGATTTGACCTTACAAGTGATTGCATCCGTTGGGTAGTTAATAATAGTATGGTCTCATCTAGCTAGCTAATTGTTCTAGTCACCTCATGGAGATGGCTCAAAGCTAGCTAGTAGACTGATGGTTCACCAACACTCAACCCTACCTACTACTATTGTAGGAGTTGTTCATGGAGCTTATGCATGTGCTCAATGGTAGCATGAGCCTCAAACATTATTTTCTAAGTGGGTGATGGTGGTGGTTAATCCTCTTTTTTCAACTTGGCGGCTACTTTATCCTTCATCATATCCTACGAAGAGGTAGTAGAAGCATGATGATGGGTGGCATTGGCATAATGGATCATTCCTCCATTTTTACATAGTTTTCTAATCAAGCATAAAAGGGGAGTATGTTTCTCCGATGCTCATTCTCTTTGAAGCATTTCTCCATTTTGAGGAATATGAGATATGCAAGGTTGATAGAAATTTATTGCTTAAAGCATTACATGCATGGGTAGAAAAGGTAGACCACAATTTTTATGTATACCCTCTTTACCTTACTGAGTGCATCATACTCCTTACAATCCACTCCATAGCACAACTAAATCCATTCTTTCTTCACTTTAGGATTTTCTTACATGGAAATTTCTACCAAGGTTACCCTAGTATCTTATAACTTGAGGACCTTTGTAATGGCCTCCATAGAGTAGGATACACTGATGTTATTTATTTTCATTATGGCATTAGCTTGTTTGTTATTCCAAAAGAGAAATGTTTTCCTCATGTACCATTCTTCATTGTACGTAAGGATAGGCCACATGGGAGAGCTTTGAAGTTGTGTTCTAACCTCTTTTGGTGCTAAGTCTAAGAAAGAACCAACATTAAGTTCTTGAAGAACTGAACCTTTGATCTTCTTGGAATTGATTTACCTTAGGAAGAACTTAGTTAAAGTGAGTTCTAGGTTTGGTCCTAGTTGAGGCACCTTGTCATGATGTGATTTCCCTATCTCAATTGTGGGAATCTATTGAATAGACTCCACATCTAGCTCCTCTCGAAAAGGTCCTATTGCATGCATTTTTACTACTTCCTTTTGGGGTTTCTATTGCTACTAGTTCCTTCTTCCTCTAGGTTTCTTATCCCTCAGTAGGATGGTCCTCCTTCCTATGATCACTTAGGTCTCAATGTCATCTATAAACACAACATGACCAAGGATTGGTGTTTGATATGTAACTTATAATACTTGATACCCTGTTGTTGATGCATACAATTTGGACATGCCAACACTTGAGGGAAAAACTCATTTGAGGAGACTATTGTCTAGACTGCCTTTCATATGGGTACAGAAACCCAAAAATTATCATAGCTAGAGAGGGCTATGTGACGTTCTAAAAAGTAAAGAAAATTAAATTAAAAGTTTGAGAATTTAAATTGAAAATAGTCTTTAATTCCAAGGATGAATGCAAATACAATAGTTAACTACAAAAATTAAATTTTTCTTAGTCCCCCACTGCTACTACCAATTTATCACTACCAGGAATGTCCATTAACTACCTGCTATAGTTACCATTATTGCTTGCTATCTATACATACAATACCTACAACACCACTACCAAACAAGGAGAGAGAGTAAAAGCTACCTGCCATAGCCCCAAAAAAAGAAGAAGGAAACTGCTACCTAGTGGTTTCCTTGCCTAGCCCTTGATGAGATAGAGGTTGGACCAATGTCTCCCATGGTTTGCCACAAATTTAGAAATTACCTACCACTATGTCCCTCACCACCACTATGCCAGTGTCAATGAATGACTTCTATTGAGATAAGGCAAGGTGGAAAAATTATTTTCCTATTATTGCCAAAGTCTGCATGTCATCACTAGTTTTCCATGGCTCTCTACTGTGTGTCTACTTCTTGTCACATGCCTATCTTTAATAGGAAGACTACAACTCATTGTTCCACTAAAAGAGAAGAAGAAACCTATTTCCTATTGGTTTCTTGGTTTCTTGCTATTTCCCTAGCACCATGCATCATGCACCTGCTATTCATGTTGCTAACACACACCATCAGGATACTACGGCTGCACATCTCCACTACTGCTAGCCATGCACCCATCTTTACCTATAGGTAGAAGGAAGAGAAAATACTATTTCAGTGTTAAGAGTTGACCATTTCTTGATGTTGAGCCCTACAAAGAGAGGAGGCTATTGAATCTCATCTAGCCTAGCAACCACCTCTAGCATGCCCTACTATAGTGGCTAGCCAGCCCCTTGGAAGATCGATCATCTCCCCTTGCTAATTACTAGTTGTATCTCTACTATGCATCTGTCATGTCTCTTCTTCCCTCCCCTAGGAAGCCCCAAATGAGAGAAAGCCCCCAACTTTAAATCCACATCTCTACCATGCACTAGTTTTAGGTAATGCTTGCACCACCTTTTTTGTGTAATGCCCCACAATCTATTGCGTAACTTCCCAAACTTGCTTGCAATGCCCATGTTCTACTGTAATCATTGTTTGTTGCTAGTACATCACATTAATTACTACAGCCCCACTCCTATCTGGCATTGGTTACACCCACTTCCTCCACACACTTATGTAACTAAATCCATGGGAGTGGATAGCTTGGTTAGGGTTTTTACTGTTGGTTACTTTAGTGATCCATAAATAGTGACCTGTACTTGTTATAAATGACTGTGAAATTAATAACAATAGTTTCCCCAATACCTAGAATAAAAATATGCATAATTAAACTTTTTTTATTAGAACTAAAATAAGTATAATTAAAACTAATGGTGATGCTCCAAAATAAACAATATTGATTGCCAAGGAGAAAATGTTAGCGTAGAAACCCTGGTAATTCAATTATTTATAAATAATTTTATGTCATGCATGTCATCCAACTAGAACAAGACTACACATATTTATAATCATGATTTTAGTAACTTTATTCCATTTAATATTACTTAACCATTAAAATAGTCAATCATGCCAATTATCTACAAGTATATTTTTACTTTTCTTGATGGGATGATCATTAATATACACAAAGGATTTGATAATGAATTATTGTTATCACCTATTTACTTATAATATACCATCAAAATAAGCAAAGACTTAAATGAAAACTTATAGTGACATGCTATCTACCTAATGCCAAAGTATATCAATGTATATTTTTACCATGCTTCTAAATGAGATAGGTCATAATGTCTCCTTAGAATCTAATCTAACCTACAACTTGCACACAAAAACCACACAATGTAAGCAAGTCAACAAAGATTCACTCAAATCTCAAGTTTATTATTATTCAACCAATGAAGATCTACGAGCCTATTTTATTGAAAATTCAATCAATTTGCAAGATTCAAAATACTTGTAGGACATTTAACTTTCATGGTATTCAAACTTGTTTAAACGTGGCCCCATGCTTTAGCATGGGTAATGTTGGTATCAACACTTAGCCCCCAAACTTCAATTGCATGCAAGTGCAACGATAGAAAAACCATGGAAATTTTAATATGTTGCAATAGATAGAAAATTGAAAAATCATAAAACATAGAAAAATTAAAACTTGAAAGCAAACTATACCAATCTAAACATGATAAAAATAATCATACAATCAAAAGAGACCTAGGCCACCTTTACCACACCATCTTATTTAGTCAAAATTTAAATATATAATTGTTATAAATCATAACTCTAAATACATATATATATATAATTAAAATATAATTAAGATCACATTCCTAATCTTCTCACAAGGTAAAATTAAAAAGTATGTGAAGTAATTTGAGCATAATATCTATAGTAAACTTAATGAAGAGGACAAGCTCATGTTAGATTATGGCTAGCCATAACTTTTGGATTTTTCCTTGGAAGTCATTCCTTTTTTCTTTTTTTTTTCTTGAAATTTAGAAAGAGGATGGATAAAAGGGATTATTTGCTTTTGTTTTTTTTTTTGAATTTTTGAAAAATAGGTTTAAAAGGAGAAATGGAGGTTAGGGTGAGTATTGTTGCTAAACCCCATCACACTAAAAAACTTATTACAATACCAATGAGCAGAGTCCTCATTCCTTATTTATTTTTTCTTTTTTAAGAAACTTTGCTCATGGTGTACTTCATTCTTAAGATAGAAATTCCAACATGAGTTTGGTCGCTTAGCTATACTACCAAAGAACAGGGTCCTTTTGGAACTTTTCCCATGATGTAGTTCAACCCTCATGTACGTGCCTTTGATTACAATTTGATGGCATCATAGTAGGTTCTTGGGTGGCTAAGGGTTCTCAAGTGGAGATGAACACACTTCACCTTGTTGATTACAAGGTAGCCATGGATCATCACACTTGAGAGTTGGGTTTTATAAGAGGGAAAATGGAATTTTTCAAGGTCATATAGTGATTATGGCTAACCATTCCTCAACTTCACATATCCTACACTCACATGATCATGATGATTACATGATAAGTTAGCATAAATCCCCTCCTCCATATTCCAACATAACAAATAAAACTAAAACCTTGAAAAAGTCTAAGAAGAATCCTAGCATTATTGAAATATAAAATATAAATGAGATTTCATGTAATATTAATACACACACACACACACACACACACACACACATATAGCATTATACTCACATTATTTTCAAATGGTGTTATGATGATCCAATGCCTAGTAACTCAAATGACCATAATGATTATTAAAATCATATGAGAAACACAAATCAAAGCACAACCAATATGCTAGAAAAAAGACAATGGAAATGCAAAGAAAACATGCAAATGCAACTATATACAAATGAAATGCATGGTAAATGAAAAGAAAACATGCAACTAAGGATCTACCAAGTGTCCATGTGGGACACTTGAGTAGAAATGTTTCAAATGAAATGCATTAAAATTTCTATGTAACCTATATCCTTGAAAATTAGCAATTTTGTGTACATTAGGGCCAACAACATCTACAATTTGGAATGGACTAGACCACATAGGAGAAAACTTAGTTTAAGGGCTAATTTGACTAGATGCTCTATCTCTCTTAAGTACTAGGTTACCTACTTAAAATACATTAGCCACATATTTCTTGTCAAACCATTTTTTGATAATTTGTTGATGAATACACAAATGTTTGATTGCTTTAACCCTTTTAAGTTCTAGATTCCAAATGTTGCATGTAGATGATATTAGATGCTTGTTAATTGGTAAATAGTCCAAGAAGAACTGATATGTAGGAATCTAAAAATTAATTGGCATATTGGTTCTTGTCCATACACTAAATCATATGGTGTAGTCTGTATAATAAACCCTATCTACCCAAACTCCCGATTTTAGTTGTTCATGCCAAGTTCATGGGTTTTGGGCTATTAATTTCTTAATTCCATCTAATATGATTTTGTTGGAGGGACTCAACCAAAACATTACCCTATGGATAATATTAAGTTATTACCTTGATAATGATGTTATGATCTCTAAGACAATTTGTAAACTCTAGGGACATGAAGGTGGGTCCATTGTTGACTACTAAAGTGTAAGGATACACATGCCTTGAGATTATATTGGTTTCTAAGAAGCAAATGAACTTACAAGATGATGTAGCTTTAGTTACTTTCTCTTCTAACGAACATGTGTAATAATTAGTGGTTGTTAAGATAAGCTTTTGTAGGGTAGTAGACAAAGGATTGATCACTCCGATGAAATCTAAAGCCCATTTTGCAAATGGTCTAGTTTCTATTATAGGCTGTAAAGGGGCTAAACTTTTGGGATTTTTACCCTTAAATATTTGACAGTGGATACAATTTTTAACCAAGTTATGAGCATAATTGATCATAGTAGGTCAATAATAACTAGCCATCACAATTTTATGTCCTAAAGAGTGGTATCCTATATGTCCTTCCTCATGGAGCTATTTTAGAGCATTGTGAGCCTATTCTTGGTTCAAGAAGTTAAGGTATATTCCTTGGAAATGATTTCTTAATAGATCACCATGTATTAGAGAAAACTTAGAACATTTTGATATTAAAATATTTTTCTTATATCTAGGTAAATTTGAGGGACAATTATGGAAGGTTAAATAAAATTTGATATCATTATACCATGGATCATACAATCAATTGGGAGGAAATGGGATATCATTTTCCTCATCAATGGATAATATGTGAAGAGGAATTGATTCTTTATCTTTTGTTGCATCACAAATTTTTGAAGTTAAGGCTTTGACAATTAGCTTTGCAAGGCTAGTTCCTCTAACAAGTGAAATTTCTTTAAGGCTTTTATTGCAGCATACAATTGCTTCTCTGCGGGTGAGTACCTTAATTCTACATTCTTTAAAGGTGTATACATGAAAGCTATGGTTTTCTCACCTTGATTGACTATGTATTAGGTTAAGATAGTAATGGTAGTAACATCACTAGAAAAAGAATATAAGTGAAAGTAATTTTCATATCAAGGAGAATCCAGAATAGCGGCATCTATAATGGCCTATTTAATATCAAGGAAAGCATTCCTTCTTTCATCTATCTAGTACATATTACTATCTTTCTTAAGCATTTCATTCAATGGTCTAACTAATTCAACATAGATGGGGATAAATCATCCAATGAAGTTAATTTTCCATAGGAAAGCCCTTACATCAGTGTTGGATAAAGAGTATGGTACTTCTAAAAGTGCATTCACCCACTCGAGATCAATCGTAATCCCTTCTTTAGTTACTATATGACCCGGAAATTTACCACTTTGCATACTGAAGATGGATTCTTTGGATTGAAGGTGATTTTGAATTACATGCATCTTATAAAAATTTTTCTAAGGTCTCTAAGGTGCATTCTCGATCTTTCAAAAGAATGGTTAAGTCATCTAGGTAGATAATAATGAACTTTCTAATCAACCCCTCAAAAGTTTTATCCATAGCTCTTTGAAAGGAAGAGCTAGTGTTTATGAGGCCAAAGGGCATTTTAGTGAATTAAAAAGTTCCCCATTTTTTTGTGAATGTTATTTTGTACTGGTATTTAATATTTACTAAAATTTGGTTATATCCTAAATACCCATCCAAAAAAAATACATTTGAGCATCATTCATGATTTGCAATAGCTCCTCAATAAGGGGGAGTGGATAATTATCCTTATTGCAAGAAGTATTAGGGTTACAAAAATTAATACATTACCTTACTTCACTTGTATGTTTCCTAACAGGCACTAAGTTTGATATCTAACTAGAGTGTCTTACCAGGTAAATAATTTCAAATTCTAGGAGCTTGTCAATTTCTACTTTCATGAGGGCTTCAATATTTTTATTTACAGGTTTGAGGTTTTTCCTAAATGGTTTTGTTTCTAGCCTAAGGGGAATTGTATGTGTAAATAAAGTTTTGGTCTTCATAAGTCTAAGCTAGAACATTATTAAACTCATATAGTAACTCAACTAGGTATTGTCTTTCATCTGAATGTAAACAAAATCCTATTTTAACAGGATATTATTTTCCTTTCTTTTGAATCTAAATTACTTTGGTCCTAGCTAACATTTTTCAATTAGTATTGTTTGATAAGTCTACGGTCTTGGTGTGCAAGTCATCAAATAATGCTTCCCTAACTACTATTTCAGAAGATATTTTGTTTAAGAACACAACATCCTTTGATATATTTCTTTCACCACTAATTTAGAAAATAGAAATTTACAAACATGGTCATCATCATCGAACACTTAAAAAGAAAATACATTATCACAAATAGAATAGGATTTTACTTTTTCAATAATAATTTCTAAATCCCAAGCATTGTGTTTGAATGGGACATCTAAAGTTGTGGTCATTTGGGCTAGTGCATTAGGAATGTAATTTTCCTTTCTTGGTACATGTTCAAACTCTTTAAATAGTTCAAAAATGTAAGCTTTACATACTTTCATGGTGACATATTTATGATCAAAGGTTCCATTAACTTGGTTTATTATTAGTTGTAAGTCACTATAGATTTTAAGCTTCGATAAGTTGTAGAATTGAGCTAGCTTGATCTCATGTACAAGTGCTTCATATTTGACCATGTTGTTAGTCAAAGGTTGTATGAAATTGATGGCTTTAAGGATAGGATCTTTTCCAGGAGGTATAAGCATTATTCCTGGTCCACATCCTTTCTTGGAAGAGCACCATCCACTCTTAGTATCCAAGTGTTTAAGTTTATGAAATCTGAAAAATTGGTCCTCTAATCAAGGTAACAATGATTGTCATTGAAATTCAACTCATCTTCTAATATTTCATTGGCTAGAATCTCACTTATGTCCTTATCATCTCCTAATGGTGGTGGATCACTAAAAAGAAAATTTCTTTCATCATGTTGGTGGTATGACAAAGTATCTTTATACACCTTTTCGTACTCCCTAAAAACTTGATAATATTGGGTAGAATACATGAACGCAAAAGGGTTTATGCCCAGAGTTTCATCCATATCATCATTCATCAAATATTCATGAAGTCCTAGCTCAACCACTCCAAAAAAAAATGTTTTGATTTTCTAGAGGTACTTTATTGATCAAAATTCATTACCACTTGCTTATAAAAGGGTTCTCTAGGTATAGTCATATATTAAGATTTTCCTTTGATAGGAATTAATAGTTTTGAGAAATATAACCTAAAGAAGCCCCCAAACTTGGCTCCAAAAGTCCTAAATAAGAGCACATCATAAGTGGGTGACATAGCAACTACTAGGATATTTTTATAACATCTAAATGTAGGATATTATTTAAGTTGTACCTTCACTCCTTTCAATGACCCCACTATAGATATGTCAAATCCATTAAGTTGAACCATACTTTTCGTTTGTGGTATCATTTATGCTCCTAATGCCTTACATACCTCAATAGGCATGACACTAATAGTTGCACTAGAATCCATCAAAAAATTATGAACTTTCTTCCTAAAATAATTAGCATTGTTAAAAAAGAAGGTTGCTCTTTCTTGATTAAGATGGAATTGTTTACATTCTGTACTAATAGTGTGTTAGGACCTTCTATGAAGTGAACTTGTCTTTTGGGGGTTGGGGATTTTTCTTTCTTAGTTACAAGCATGTGAACTATATCTCAAATCACTTATTTCATTTTTTTAAAGTGTAGGTGATCATATATCAAAATGTTGGCTTTGATCCTTTTTAAATCCTCAACTAGATCATAAGCCTTATGTATTTCTTTGGTTTCTTATTGAGGTGAGGCTCTTCCAAGTAGAGAAGGAGAGTTTGGCCATTCTGGGGCATTTACTTAAGATGGCCTAGTTTGGTTACTTGTATTGTTTTGACTAGGAACTCTTCTATTTGGAGGTGTATAAGGATTATTCCTAGTATGTTGTTGTGTAGTATTCATAATGTTGCTAAGTCTACAGTAGCATGTGTTATGTGGGTTTGGGTCATTTACCATGACTTATTCTAATGATGAAACCTCTTCATTTTCTATTTCATGGGGTATATTAAGGACCATAACAGGGGGTTTCCCATTTTTTTGACTTTGGGAATTGTCACCATATAATGCGAAGAATTGAGGACAAGTCTTCTCAAAATGTTGCCTCATGTTATGGATATGACAATAATCATTATTGATTTACGAACTTGGCTTTTCCGATTGTATAGGACCGTTGTTATTTAACTTTAGTTCAACTATTTCACTATAAAGCTCATGAAGTGAAGTCAATATATAGATCATCTAACTTTGAGCTTGAGTTGTAGGTTTAATAAGATTAGATATCCCATTTGGATTTATGATTGATTGGATTAAGGCCTTCAATTTTTCATCATTTAAACCAATGTTAGATGGTAGGAATGAAGAAGATGTGGGACCTTGAAAATTATTGTTTGAAGGTTGAGTTAGTTGAAAGTGGAAAGAAGTCTAGAATATAGTATTGTTATTAGGAAAGTTTGTAGAGGTGGAGGGTTAGATTTCATGGGATTACTAATGCTCATCATTCTAAATTGGGTTTGGATGCTATTCATGAGGGTAATTTTTTCTAACTCCACTACTTTAGACATTGTTCCCTATATTTCTGTTATGTTGGGATTAGATTTGATGGCATAGGAAAAGAATGGATCAATGGTGGACAAGTAAAAATTGAGGATGCCATCAGGTTGTGAATACATTTCATTTGAAACATAGGAAAGTTAATGGAGAAACTTAAGGTGTAGTCATAGACATTTTCCTTATGAATTTTTCTCAAGCTTGTAAAGTTGCTTAATGCTATGGCTAGGCTAATGAACTTGTCAAATTGAAGCAAGAACTTATTTTTGAATTCTTTCCATGAGTCAATAGAGGCATTAGGGAGCATCAAAAACCATTGGATGGCTCTGATCTTAAAAGTCATCATAAAGACCCTACATGTTATGTCATTTTGGATAATGTTGTGTATGCCCAGTAAGGTTTTAAATCATTGTATGTGTTGGTGGGCATCACTAGTAGGGTTTGTAGGATAAAAGAACAAATTTATATTTTGGAGTGATTTTGGGATATTATGGTAGCTAATGAAGTTGAAGGGGTTGCTCACAAAGGGAGCTAGGGGTTGATTGCCTATCATCTTAGTGTGAGTTTTCTTGAGGATGAAACTTGGAAAGCATGAAGCTCGTTGTTTCCTTAGTGTAAAGTGATGGGTAATTTGTCGATTAGTGGTAGAGGAGAGTTCACTCATAAAACAAAAGTATATCAAACTATGAATGTTAAAATAAAACTATAAGATTAAGTAAAAGAAAGGAAAAATTGCAATAACATATTTTTTTTTGAAAACAAAACACTAAAATATGCTATTAATTTTTTTTTAAAAAATAAATGCATGAAATTGAAATAGACATAAAATCTAAATAAAATAGTAAATGTGGAAATTTTGGACAAGAAAATTTAATGTAGGATGATATTAAAAAATTCACCTAACAAAAGCTAGAACAAGGCTAAGGACCACTAAAATATGAACTTGTGAATAGGACTAGAAGCAAAAAAGAAAAAATAGATTGGTAAAATTGAAAAATTGATAACTATAAATTAGGACTAGAAACAAGAAATGAGGTTCTGGTAATAAGAATAGAAATTTTAGAAACCTAAAAGTAGACCATTAAGAATAGAACAGGAGTGAAAGTAGAAAAATAAAAAGCAAAAATAGAAATTAGAGATATGAAAATGGGCTTTAGTATAACAAAAGAATTAAAAATAAAATAAAATAAAAATAAAAAGTAGAAAAATAGAAAATAGGCCCTCCTTCTAGCACCAAAAATGTGTTGATGCATAAAATTTAAACACACCAACACTTAGGGAAAAAATTCATTTGAGGAGACTATTACCTAGGACACCTTCCATATGGGTACAAAAACTGGAAAATTGTCTCAACTAGAGAGGGATATGTGACATTCAAAAAGTAAAGCAAATAAAGTTAAAAGTTGGGGAATTTAAATTGACAATAATCTTGAATTCCAAGACTAAATGAAAATACAATAGTTAACTACAAAAATTAAATTTTCCCTAGTTCCCCACTGCTGCTGTCAATTCATCACTACTAGGAGTGTACACTGATTGCCTATTGTAGTTTCTACTATTGGTTTTTATGTATACATACATTGCCTACAATGCCATTGCCAATCAGGGAGAGAGAGTGAGGGCTGTCCATTGTAGCCCCAAAAGAAGAAGAAGAAGGAAACCACTATCTACTAGTTTCCTTACTTGGCCCCTAATGAGAGAGAGGTTGGGTCACTATATACCATAGTCTACCACAACTTTGGACACCACCTTCCATCATGCCCCTCCCTTCCATCTTACCAGTGTCAATGCATGGCTTCTATCACGATAAGGGGAGGTAGGAGATTCTCTACTTACCATTGGAAACATCTACATGCCATCACTAGTCTGTCATGGCTCTCTGTCACTCATCTACTACATGTTGTGTGCCTACTATTGACAAGAAGCCTGCCACTTGTCACACCACCAAAAGGAATGGAGGAAACTGCTACCTACTGGTTTCCTAGTTGCCTACTATCATTGCATGCACCATGTGTCGTGCACCTACCATTCTTGTCATTGATACGCATCATCAGGATACTACCACTACATGTCTCCATTATTGCCACCTGTGCACCAACCATTACCTATAGGTAGAAGGAAGAGAAAAGCTCGCTATAGTGATGAGAATTGACCACTACTTAATGTCAAGCCCTACAAAGAAAGGAGGCTACCAAATCTCATCCAACTCGGCAACCACTTGTAACATGCCCTACACCCATGGCTAGCCATCCCCTCAAGAGATCGATGATCTCCCCTTACTAATTGCTAGCTACAACTCCATTACATGTCTACCATGTCTCTTCTTACTCCTCCTAAGAAGCCCCTGATGAGAGATAGCTTCCAACTTTATAGCCATGTGTCTACCACATGCTAGTTGCAAGTAATGCTTGCACCACCTTTTCCACATAAAACCCCACGATCTACTGTGTAACTCTAGAAACCTATGAATAATGCCCATTTTCTATTGTAACTATCATTTTTTGCCAACTTGCCATGTTAGTTACTATAGCCCCACTCTTGTTTAACATCAGTTACACCAACATCCTCCATGCACCCGTGTAACTGAACCCATGGGGGTGGATAGCTTGGTTAGGATTTTTACTGTTAGTTACTTTAGTGATACATAAATAATGAATTGTACTAGTTATAAATGACTATGAAACCAATAACAACCATTTTCACAATACTTGTTAGAATAAGAATAAGCATAATTAAACTTGTTTTTTTAGAACTAAAATAAGTATAGTTAACACTAAAGGTGATGCTCCACAATACACAATACTGATTGCCAAAGAGAAAATGTTAGGGTAATTCAATTATCTATAAATAATTTTATGTCCTACATGTCATCAAACTAGAACAAGACTACACATATTTATAATGATGATTTCAGTGACTTTATTCCCTTTAAACTTACTTAACCATTAAGATAGTCAATCATGCCAATTGTCTACAAGTATATTTTTACTTTTCTTGATGGAGTGATCAAGAAAAGTAAAAATATACAAAGGATTTAATAATGAATTATTTTTATTACCTATTTACTTATGATATACCATCAAAATAATCAAAAACTTTAATAAAAACTTATTGTGATGTGTTGTCTACCTAATGCCAAAGTATATCAATATATACTATTACCATGCTTCTAAATGAGATAGGTCACAATGTCCCCTTAGAATCTAATCTTACCTATAACTTGCACACAAAAATCACACAATATAAGCAAGTTAGAAAAGCTTCACTCAAATCTCAAGTTTATTATTATTCCACCAATGAGGATCCACAAGCTTGTTTTATTGACAACTAAATCAATTTGCAAGATTTAGCATACCTATAGGATGTTTAACTTTCATGGTGATCAAACTTGTTTAAACATGGCCCCATGCTTTATCATGGGCAATGTTTGTATCAACACTTGTCTCCTTTGATTAGTTACATGTAGGCTAAGTTGTGATTATGGTGGATCAATTATTTTAATATTATTTTATTCAAATAGCTACTAGAGTTAATTTGCAAGGTGTAACTAAAGTAGATTAGTGATATTTAATAGTAATTTATCAATTAAACCTTGTGAAAGTTAGAAAAATTCAAAAAATTTTATGTTAGAAACCTATGATTTAGGCCCACATGATGTAAAGCTTACCTCTGGTAGCTACAAGAGTGTAGAACAAATTGATCAGATAAGTAGTTTTCAAGTTATGCGCTTAGGAAGGCTTTGGGATTAAAAGACTACAAAACCTCTTTTGGTGCTTGAGAGAAAATGGTAAACAATGACCAAGTTTCCAATTCTATTTATAGGATTTTGGCATTGTGTTGATGGGGATGTGTCAACACAACCAAAAAACAAAATTTTTTCTATAAATTGACTAAGTGAAAACAAAGATTTTTTGTATAAAATTGGAGCCTATAGGAAGCTAGAAAAGCCTAGAATGGTGGAGAATGCTTGAAGAGGGCTTAGAATATGCATAATAAGGGAGATTTGATGTGGATATTATTGGTCAAGGAGTGCAAAATTGAATGTAATTATTGTGGAATTTGTAGGATTTGAGAGTGAGATGGCCAAGGAATAAGGAATTTAACCAACCCAACCAAGGAGTATGCAAGTGGATCCTCCCCATAGTAGGCTCATGTCCTTAATGCCCCTTGCATGATCTTAAACTAATGTGTTTGTGGGTCCCAAGGATGATTAATGGTTGTGGATCATTAAAGACCAAATCACTATCATCAAGGAATTTCAAGTATTTACTAATGAATCCATCAAAATAATCATGGAAATAGGTAGTAAGGTTGTTAATGGAAAGAAGTGATGTATGAGAGAGAACATGGAATGGAGTTACCCATGATGGTCATGTGAAGTCCCTTGTGGAAGGTGTGATTAATTAGGACCTAAAAACTTTCTTTCTTAGTCTAAATTAAGACCATCCACTTCCAGTGACTTCACATCAATACTTTAGACCATTCCACCCTCCAAGAAATAAGAACATCCCCATAGAACACTCATCATTCCTAAAAAAGAAGAAAAAAGTAGGATGTGAAGAGGACCTTAGTTATAGGGGTTCCTTTAGGGATGGGTAACATGTCTTTCCATTCCTATAAATAGTTCTTGTAGCTTGTTATTATGTCTAAGGGATGTTCTTTGAATTCCCATCATTAATTTTTTAAAGATTGAAATCACACCATGCAAAGACTTTGCTTCCTATGATTAGTCGACAGTCGAATGGTGAGAAGCCCATGGGAATGCTCATGTAACTTAGATGGCAAGCAAGTACTCAAGTGAAAAATTCCTTTAAAGTCAAATCCTTTTTGATTCACTTAATTCATAGAAAGCTTGGAAAATACAAAGGTTAGCATTTTATTATAAATTATTATTAATAAGCAACCTCATATTTTCAAAAACAAGAAAGCACCATAGAGTTGAGTGGAGTGATGGATGATGTGGGCCCACTGCCTGTTAACATGAAAAGAATCAATGTCTCATTAATAAACATAAAAATTCCAAAATGAGATCCAACCATTTGTAATTAACTAATCAATAAAGTTTGAACCTCGATCAATAGCAATTATAGCTTTCACCAAGTCTTTATGGTAACAAAGAAAAATAAGGGTGTAAGAAAAATTCCAATAAAGTAAAATATAAAAAAAATTATAAGATACCTAAGAAAATGAAAAATGTAGTAAAAATGATGTAAAATTTTTTTTAAAATGAGAAGCCACTTTTTTTAACATTAGCATGGTTGACCATCTCCCCCATGACTAAGTTGGAAGGAGAAGATCCAAAAGATTGAGTGTGCTTGTCCATTTGTTGATGCATTATGTCCACTCATAACTTGGTATTCATGGAAAGGATTGATTTATTGAGTTTTGCTAATATTTTTTTGTTTGGACTACTAGGTTGGTAGATTAATATTTCCCCATATGGAAATATTTCATGGATGATATTAAGGCCCTCCCATAATATTTGAAACTTAGTTTGTAAGGTATGTGTGTTGCAATTGGAAAAATCAATTACTAGGAAATAAAAAGATCTAACATAATAGCCTCAATCTTGAATCCATAGGGCCTCCAAAGAATGGGATTCAAGATGTCCTAGATGGTTCAAAAAATCACCCATGGACTTACGGAATGCAAAATGGGGTGTTGAGAAAATAATATGCAAAAATTATAGATCTGGAATGCAAAAAGAAAATGTAGATTGCACAAAAAAATGAAACTTTAAAACTTTATTTAAAAAAATCAAGAATAAGTTTTAGAAATTTATACAAGAAATGACCATGAAAAATAAGGGAGGGTTCACTAGGGTAGGAGTTTAGATCCCAATGAAGTTGATGTAATCTGATCCACGATCTAGGTGCTAAAACACTCTTGATGCTTTTGAACCTCCTCTATTGTAAATTGTAGATTTGAAACTTGGTCACCACTAGGGGGTGAGAAGAGTGGGAAATTTGGCTATAAAATTGCTCCATGTTGGGGGTTGGGAATCCCAAAAAATAATCATTAAGACCAAAAACCCACAAGTCTCAAAGGGGTAACAAAGCAGATAATTGGGCTATAAGGAGCCCACATTGGAAAGATCCAAGAGGCTATGTTTTGTAAGTGTTGTAAGAGCTCTTCGAAGCTAAAAGTTCTATGTTCTAAAAATTACTAGAGTATGGAACCTCAAAAGGATGTTGGGGTTTTTATTTTATAGGTTTTGGATCATAAATTTCGCTACAAATTGGTTGATAGATTAGCTATAAATTTCTACAAACTTCTATCACATATAAGTGAGATAGGTGCCCAAATTTGATGGATTACTATGTATAGTAAGTGCTAAACCTCCATGATCATTATATCTACTATAAATAGCAATGGAGGCACACCTTCTACATTGGAGTTAGATCTTCTATGCTAGGTGATGAGATGCGACATGCACTGTGCCACAATATCGTGTTTCCCTGTGATATTGCGTACATGATATCTCAGTCTGCCGCCATATCTATAAATAAGAGGTGGCAGTCCCCTCATTTCTCAATCCTAGCTAGAAGTAGCAAAGCTCTGGCAGTTTGATCCCTCCAGAGTTAGAATTTTTCCCATGTGCCCGCAGTAGGAGTCCTAGAGTGAACGGCTCTTTATTCAAGCAACTTTGTAACCTGAACACAAGTTGTGTATGGCAATAAAGATGAACTTGATTGGATAAAACTTGCATTACATGGTTTTAATTATTGTTTTTATTTATTGCTTTCCTAGTGCGCACGAGTATGACTTGATTACGAGCATCTACGGATGTGTACGGCTAATCAAGGAATCGGCTGCTCATCGCAACGCGTGAGTACGACTTAACTACGAGCATTGGCTGCTTGGTAACCCAGTAGCGTATTCTAGGATCTATGCTTGGTGATCCCAGTAGTAGTCCAATGTGTACAGCTAGTTAAGGAATCGGCTGCTCATCGCTAGGCTAGAATGTGTGATAAGTACGACTTGGCTACGAGCATCCATGGGTGTGTATGGCTAGCCAAGGAATCAGCTACTTATCACACTTAGGCTAAATAGGTGCCTCAGTACGACCACTTCGCGCACTTGCGTTACGTGTGGTGATCCCAGCAACGATTAGCGTTTGGTAGCCACAGTTGCATAGTTCAAGGTGTGTTCGGTAAGTGGGAACGGATGCTGACGCTAGTTAATTTAGACTTAGGACATTAGTTAGAGTTAGTTAGTTTCTCAACCCTTT
>MNCI01012565.1:134529-236472 GCA_015680685.1 Gnetum montanum | reverse complement strand
AAGGAATCAGCTACTTATCACACTTAGGCTAAATAGGTGCCTCAGTATGACCACTTCGAGCACTTGTGTTACGTGTGGTGATCCCAGCAATGATTAGCGTTTGGTAGCCACATTTGCATATTTCAGCATGTGTCCGGTAAGTGGGAACGGATGCTGACGCTAGTTAATTTAGACTTAGGACATTAGTTAGAGTTAGTTAGTTTCTCAACCCTTTCTCTCATAGCATATGTGATAAACTGAAAAATACCAAAAAAATCACATACCTCAGACTTGCTTAACCATACACCATGACACATGCAAGCAAGCCTGGGAAGACAACGAACGATTAACCCCAAGTGTTTCTTATGGCATTAAGGCATTTAGTCTGTGGAGTTTGACCGGATCGCGTGTGCACACTCGTATTCATATGGTTGAGTGTAGGGGTACCTCACCACTCATCACTAGGCCTTCAATCTTCTATGCTGAAGTCATTGGTCATCCTTGAAGTCATTGGACTATTGAAATCTTGCCCATGTTGCTTTCATGCTAGGAACATGAAGTTTCTAAGCTAGGGGCTGAGCCACCACGCTAGGGGGAAACTTCCACACTAAGGGGGAAAATGTTTCACACCGTGCATGTAATCTTCACAATGGGGGTGAAGTTTCCATGCTGAGGAGGAAGCCCCCATCCCTCCACACTAGGGGTAGGTTAGATGTCCCTCTTGCAGGTGTTTCCAACATAGAAAAGTGCAAAGCCTCAATAAAATCCATCAAATTATCATTTTTGAAATCCAAAAAGGTATTTTGACCTCCCTCCTCTAAAGTCTAAATATAGATACTAGGTAACTTTTTTCACTTGGAAAATAAGGTTTTGATACCATATGAGGCATTTTCCATCCCCAAAAGTATGAAATGTGTGAGATTATCCACCTTGGGTTATAATCTTCACATTTACAATGATGTTTTACCTTAGCTTTCATGGGGCAAAGGATACATGATGAGAGATGATCAAAACATGTAATTTCTTATGGTGATTCAATAGCCCCTCTTTGTTGGTGTTTGGAGGATCAACCTAAGAGGCATATACAAAGAATACAAAACATGACTACAAGTCCACCACCAATGTTCCCTCTTAATTATTGACCCAGTTGCGTCAAACCAAGCTAAAGAGTGTTTGTGATGATGGGATAAGGCTATGATGAAGAGATGGCTATGAGGTCATGGAAAAATGGTCATGGGGGATAACCATCCATTCTAATTATTAAACTCATGGCTATAGCATGACACTGATATGTTTTGAAGTGTTGGTTGCTTGGCAAATGCATTTGAGAAACGAAAACTTCACTCCAATCTTTCTCACCAAAGAAATCTTAGCAAATGCTTGAGTCTTCCCTGAACCTCCCTCCTCTTACTTTTGTAAAATCCCTTCTATGCTTTCTTCCCTACCCTGCCTTTGAACTTCCAGGTTTGACAGAGTGATATTTGATCAATCTTCGATGGACGTTGTTGGTGCTTTACCTCTCTAGTGTTTCTTATATTTGTCGATGTCTTTCAGGCAAGACCTCTAAACATCAACAAAGAGGGGCCATTGAAATACCATAAAATTTTCGAGGTCTCAATGGTTCAAAAAAATCTAGCGACTCAGGCAAGGAGTTGCGACAAGGTGCAACATAGTACAAATGAACTTCAGAAGATAGAACAAAAAAATGGGTGCACGATAGCAAACCTTCAACTTTGTGAGTTTTCTATGTTTCAAAAATCTCAACATTTACCATACTATGCTGCATTACACAACATAGCGTAACGCTGAGTTACGTAGTGTAATATCAAAGGCAGCCCACCGCAGCATCAAAGATGGTAAACATTCAAGACTTCGACGACCTAGCAAAAATAAAAAGGCTTAGACAATGATCTACATCATGCCACTCATTATGCTGTGTTACGCAGTGTGGCGTAATAAAACCCCACAAGGATTGATCAGAAATAGAGGAAGCACAGCGACAACACTTCCATTTTTCGCAGGTTCACTATTTTATGCTGAATTACTCTATGAGGCATAATTTAGCATGATGCAATGTAATCAAAGAACAACCTATCACCAAAGCCCAAACTAGGGTAGTTTACGACGTGCTATCCAGTGTGGCATCACAAGCTTTAGCAACAAACACATCAAGTAAATGGCATCATGCAGGTTTAGGACATGCATCATCTAAATTGCATTTTTTCTCCTGACCCTAATTTTATAAATACTCTAGTTGACAAAGATCAAAGTGTGGGCAAAAAATTTTCTCCTAAGATTAACAGATCTTCTCTGTGGGTGATTTTTTGGTGAGGTTTTGCAACTTTTAGTAAGGATTGACAAGAGAACAAAGAGGATCAGTAATCACAAGAGTATTGAAGAAAATTGGCAAGAACCTTTGGTCAGAAATAGCTGTTTGATAGACATTTTGCTTCGGGACCAACCTCCTTGTACCCAGATCCGCCAGAATAAGGTAGATCGACCTTTGCTTGCTTCATCTTTGAACAGCCTTCTTATTGTTGGCATGTACTTTTCTTAAATCGAAGTCTACTTGTAATCATTGTATCTAATATATTTGGTTCATGAATTGAATCCCAGATCTTGGGATTTCCTGCGTTCTAAATCTAATCTCTTGTCTTTTATTCACACAAATCTCGAAAACCACTTTAAATCGATTACATCGTTTTCAATTATCTTCGAAGTTAACAATATTACATTTTCTCATAAAGAACCATCATCTTTTCATCCAAATATCACAAATTTTTTACTAATTAAGTAGGTCCCTGTTTGATTGACAAGACCATTCAGGGCACCTCAGATTTGTTTTCTCTCCAGCATGGTCCTCGCATAGATCCGGGGTTAGAACTGTGTACATGGACTTTCGTTCGGTATTTCTAGCAACCAACGTTTTCTATCATCACAGTTTTCTAGCACTAGAAGGAGGGCCTTCATATTTGATTTGCATTTTACGGGTAGTCTTGTAAGCTGTCCGAGGTTGTTTATGAGATTGTGTGGTTCAGATCGGTCACTTCGATGAATCCTTTGGAATCCTACAAGATAGAAAGCCCCAATTGTTATCTTATTTTTCCTTTTCCCTTCTAATCTTTACCCTTGCCATCATTATCTCCAAATCATGTAGAAAATGGTTACATCAACCACAGCTACTGACACTACCAACCTAGAGAACCCTTGGACCATGCAAGTTATACTTCCTGTGGTCAAGCCGCCAACTAGTCTAGTGCGACCGCGCCACTCCCTCAGGCTACAAAACAAGGAGCCTGAAGGACATGCTTAGTGCAGGGAATACTACAATTTCCTCTATGCTAAGCTAGTACCAAACTTGACCATGTATCCACAATAATTCGATGAAAAATGAGAGCACGAGTTTATGTACTACAACGGGAAGGAATTTATTCCTTCACCTAATGCCACTGTGCCTCTAACAAACCAACAAAAGTGGATCCTAGATCAAATGCTGATGGAAAACACATCGCTAGAATAACTAGAGGTGTTTTTCTATGATGAAATGCTTCATGATGGGCAGGACGATCTAGAATCTCACTCGGAAGGAGGCAGTCATGATGATTTCACCATGGCCCCTCCCTGCACGACGTCCCGCATAAATCCATTGTTCATGGTTACCATGCCCTTGACATTATCTAATACCAATTGAGTCCCGCACTCACCACACCTACATTTCCCTCTTCGACTATCTTACTGGGAGACGGTCCCTCGCAAACCATTCCCCAGCAGGTGCAATTACCTAATCCACCTCATTGTACACCTACGCCTGTGTCACCGCATGTGCACACAAAACCTACGTCGCAATTACCTACAACACCTACCTTCATCCCAACCCACACGATAAAGCCTGCCACTACAGCATCGTGGGTTCCAAACATGCTGCTTGTTGCGCATCCTGTGCAAATGTCCCATCATTCCCATCATCAAAGCCAAGTACCACAAGCGCTAAACCCAGTTACAGGATCATTGTCAGTTCCCCCAATTACACAAATAGCATATCCAATAGTGTGACCATCCACACCAAGTACTGGATGGTCGATGCCACAAGTAGCACCACCTACAAGGACCATCCCGCTAGCATCAACCGTCAGTCAAGCTGCTGCCTCCGTTGCGCCACCCAGTGTGGCCCCTCCTACCGTTCCACAAATGACCTTGTTGTCTACAAGTCTGTACCAAGGCTTGCAGCTCATTTAGACCCTTACAGAAGAGGTCAAGCATCTCAAGGTTGTTCGTTCTGACACAGTACAAGTCATGGATTTCTACCATGATGATCCTATTAGTCCAGCAGTCCCAGTCCTATCGTTGCCACCTGCAATGCCCCTTCCCCATTTCACAAAATACAATGGGGAAGATGATTCTAATGCCCACCTAGTCACTTTTAGGTCAGAGTCCCTATTGATGCAACAATGGCCACATACTATAATCTATTTCTTTGCTATGTCCTTAATGGTTAAAGCACTGGACTAGTATCGAGTACTTCCACTCGCTTTCATTTCAACTTTGGAAGAGCTGCTAACCCATTTTGTGACTCGTTTTAAGTACAACCTGAAGTCGGAAGTCATGCTGGACCAGCTCATGGGAGTCAAGCAAGACCCACTCGTGTCGGTCCAAAAGTTCATACAATGTTGGAGTGCCACCTTGAACGAAATCTGCAAACCCATCACGGAGGCCCATCTACTGGCAATCTTAAGGGAGCAGTCAATAACTTTATCAAGTCTAAGCTGTACTACCTTGCTATCCGTTCCCTTAGCCAAGCCTTTGCTCAGACCAAGAGCATCTAGGACGTAGCAGAGGCTAGTAAGGATCCAACATATGTGGTCTATAAGAATGCCCATAGCAAGGGTAAGGATAAAGGCAAAGCCATGACAATGACAGTAGCGGCAGTTGCTGAGGGGGCCAAGAAGAAAAACAACAACAACAAGGAAACAATTGGGGAGCCTACTAAGCCAACAACTAGCTCAAATGGCACCAATCAAGAAGCTCCTTCCACCCCCAAAGCACCTCCACAACCAAGGTCAAAATTTGAGCGTAAGGACTACTCAAATTACACAACTCTACCTATGAAGCCTTCAGAACTTCTGAAGCAATTATTGGGAATCTGTCATATCTGACACAAGGCGGTGTCTAAGGAGGCTCTGAAATGTCACAGGCGCCATTATGAGTTACTCAAGAACCCCTCCTTGGCCCAACCTAATGAACCCCCCATTCCCAATAATTTTAGGCTAGACCGATTCTGGACTACCATCAATTGTGTGGTCATGACATGGATTACTGCTGGGCGTTGAAAGATGACATTCAACGTATGATCGATTAAGGTGACATGATCTTAGACAACAGTAGTCCAGCTCACCTAGAAAACCAAGCCATGCATGTGTACCAAGACCCATTAAATGAAAATAACATAGGGTACACAATTAACGTGGTAGGAGTAGAGGGTGATAATCGGGCATAGCCAAAACATCCTTTCATGTTGCGATTCACTCTCCTCGAACAGCATATCCATCAGCATCGACAAGTGGTGCTCCAAGGAAACTTTTTATCTTTTGAGCCCCTTCTTGGATAACTGCTCGATAGCTTGCTATCAATCAAGCCATAGCTTAGCCTGCACCTACGCCTAAGGCACTGTTTGTCATCAAGGTGCCATAACTGTCAGCCACTCCTCTTATGTAGAGGCAAACCTCCAAGTCAACTTCCCAATCCCAACTTAACAAAAAAGGAGAAGGAGGTATGACAACTAGTACAACCAAGGACCGTCTTATGCTGGGGTTTCCCAAGCCTAAACCTCTCACTTCTGTACGCTTGGCCCCATTTTCTAAAAATGAGGAAGTTACGCAAATGCAACCATGTCCTCCTAGCCAAAAGAAATGCAGTCCTCAACCAAGTGTCACTCCTCCTTGAGAAATTCATCTCTTAGGATGAATAGAAGAGGAAAAGGGTGAGAAATAACCAGATCGTGGGCAAGATTTCTTCAATGCCTTTACACAAGTCAAACAAGCTCTAAAATAAAAAAATACAACATTGAGCCTTTACGACTTACTCATGACATCACAGAAACATCGTGAGGCTATGGTTCGTATGCTAATGTCCATACCTGTGGATGAAAGCCTACTAGTGAAGGAAGAAGCAATTCATTCCATTATGCTTCCTCTCGCAATTGAGAAGCCTGGACCTTCTTTGTTGACCTTTCATGACAAATCCATTAAGGATGATCTAGAAAAAGGTTAGGTGACAATGGTGCCCATGTTCATCACCATCTAGGTTGGCCAACATATGATCTGGAGAGTGCATGTAGATGATGGGGTGGCCGCTAATGTCATCCCATATCCCATAGTGGATAAGCTAGGTCTGATCGATTAGATCAGTCCTACGACAACGTCATGTCTAAAGTTGTTCAACAAGGCATGAGTGCAAGTCAAAGGGATGGTTCACATCAACTTTGTGGTAGGGGAGTAGTTCCCCACAGACACAACATTTATTGTCATCAAAGAGATCCCTAGCTTCAACTTGATCCTGGGGAGGTCTTGGTTGGCTCAAATGAGGGTAGTTTCATCACCTATCCATCAGGAGATCCATCTGCCGTATGTAGGAGGAGAAGTGGTCATCCACAATGATGAAATAACCCCTTAGGCTATTAACAACATAGAAACAGAACAAAGGTTAGAAATTGAAATGCCCGAAGATCAGTCCCCTATCCAAATACTCGAACAAGCCAAAACAGTGGCTAATGATAGCCTAACTTGGGCCGAACTACCATTCCAAGAGGAAGATTGTGATGTGAAGGAAAAGGATCATAAATCCCCTTACCTTTATGTGTCACAGAAAATAAAAGAAATCAGGAAGCAATTACAAACTTAGCAAGTAAACCCAGTTATCTAACTGCCATGCATTTTACGCGTACTTTTTCATCAGTTATCCTATTTTTGCTCTACAAACTCTAATCACATTTATGCATATATCTTTATGATTCCACCAGCTATTCTCATTTATGCTTATGCTTATTTTTTATGCTTCCACCAATTGTCTTTGTTACTCTTAACTTTATTTAAAACTAATCATGTACACTTTATGCTTGAATTATCCATGGCCCGAAATGGCCTAAAACTAATCGTAGCCTGTCAGGGCTTAAAACTAATGACTTAGTGTTATTTATTTTATTCTTTCACACATATGTCTAGGGATCAAAATGGCCTTAAACTACCCAAGGCCCAAAATGGCCTTAAACTACCCAGGGCCAAAAATGGCCTTAAACTACCCAGGGCCCATAATGGCCTTAAACTATCCAGGGCCTAAAATGACCTTAAACTATCCAGGGCCCAAAATGACCTTAAACTATCCATGGTCCATAATGGCCTTAAACTACTTGTTTAAATTATAGTTTACACTTGAACTAGTCAAAGGCCCGAAATGGCCTAAAACTAGTTATCTTATTTATGCTTTGCACCTGAATTATCTAGTAGCCTGCAATTACTTTAAACTAGTAACTTCATTTACGCTACATGCTTAAAATTATCTACCATTTCTCATAGAGTCAAAACCTATTTATTTATGCTTTGCATAAAATGAAAATAGCAAAAGAACATTAACTCAGACCAAATTTGCCTTAAAGTATCAAATAAAAATATTTTCTTTCATTTTTTCCCATCATAAACAATGAACTGTGGCTAGTACAACCACACTATGCATCTCCTTTGTCCCCACTATCGCCCATATCCCTCAACTCAATCTCCACTTTGAGAAAATTGTCCTCATAGGGGCCACCTTTTTCAGGTGGCATTTCTTCATGAAAGTGGCCCTCCCTACCAGGCTCTTCTGTATGAGGTTGTTTGCCATGGTGTTGATCATCATCATTACGCTCTGTCCCCTGCAAACCCTCTTCATGAGGACCTTCATCCACATTATGTTCGTCTCATTGAGGAACCTCCTCAAGTCATTCCTGCAATTAAACATAACATACATATTGACATCGTGATCAAAACTAGGTATGATACAAAGCATAATAAAACAACAACTCACCTATGATAGTCCTTCATCAGTAGAAAATGGGATTTGTTCTAAGCCAACCCATAGAAGTTGCATAATTTCATCCTCGGTAAGCTCAGACCAAACCCCATCTCCTAGATTAGCTTCGGTCGGCCTTGACCTTCCCTTTCTTCATAGGAGTCCATCGGGGTGGTTCAGGGAAGAAGGAAGGGACGGTTGTCTCCCCACTAGGAAGAGTCATTTTCCTTTCTAGGGAGGCACTTACCGTCACTTACTCCTGGAACTTTTCAAATGCAATGGAAGCACCAATAATGTTGAGGAATAGTCGAAGAGACTGAGCCTCGATGACAGGGTCCCTATAATGTTGAAGATAGGTAGCGCATTCCCGCTTAGAGACATATTTTTGGTCTTTCTACGTCTACCCCCATTCTTGCATCCTTGCGCTAAAGTCCTTCCAGTCTTGATTTTCCTGAGCTAGGAGATCCATTTGCATCCATTTTTCAACCAATTCATGGTTGGTCTGGACACTTTTATGAACGACCGTCCAATAACGGACATAGTCTACAATAGCCGTTCGCTAGTCCTCATTGCCCGTTCCCTGAGCTTGCAAGAATTCATTCTACGACCTCAAATCTCCCACTTCATCACCTAGAGCCACCCTCTCCTTCTCTAACCTTTGCAATCTCTTCCAAAGGTCTTATTTTATGCTTTGAAATTCCCATAAGGAGTGAGTCGAGCATATAGCACATTTACGCATCTTGTCGTAAATGCCAGATGGCACGACGATCGCTTCCGATGAGGTCTCGGTGGTGTCTAGATCAATAGGATCCAACAGATCCCATCTGAGTCAAGCTCCTAATAACATAAAATGGCAGTTAGGCATAATTAGGTAACATAATACCACAATGGAACAACTTCTGCATAATGATCATGGTGTACTTGCTTCAGGATTGATTTTCTCCCCGCGATTGATCATATCTTGGACGATCCCTTCGATAAAGGCGAATTTATCAGGAAATTCGTCCTAGGATCGAGTCACCATTGTTGACAAGTGTACATCTTGGTCACCTATTACACAGAACAAGTTCAATATGAGGACATAATTGAAACATTATGATGACCAATATAACCTTTAGAAGCAATTGCCTAGAGTCGAGTACGCTATAAAAGCTAGCCTCACAGAGTTACAAATTATTTACCTCTTCTTGTCTGGGCTAAAAGGACTTCAACATCTTTCACTGTTGCTCCCTTCTCACGTGCAGGAATTTATGTGCTACTCGCCTTGTTGACTGTAGCCTCTTCTTCCAAGGTTGGGGCCTCTTCCTCGTGCCGCAAAAACATAGCCCCTATTTTAGGGGTTAACCTTTTCATAGCCTTCTCCTTCCTTGTTACACAACATTCTCAGTTAACAAAGAATTTTGCTCTAGTTCAATAAATACTATGCGACACAAAAGTGTCTAGCAGCATAACTGTAATTATTAGCACATTTCTTTGCT
The DNA here is from genome assembly GCA_015680685.1 of Gnetum montanum. Classification (NCBI taxonomy): domain Eukaryota; kingdom Viridiplantae; phylum Streptophyta; class Gnetopsida; order Gnetales; family Gnetaceae; genus Gnetum; species Gnetum montanum. The sequence goes on along the minus strand of MNCI01012565.1, from coordinate 226,975 downwards.
TACCAGATGGAGGATTACTCCTCCAAAACTTGACCTGCATCTTCTGCCTTGCACCACTTGATGGCTCGATGGGCTCCTCGGTCAAACGATTCTTATTTCGAGGCATCGATGAGTCCACTATCTCAGCTGCCAGGTGCTTCCCCCTGAACAGATCACCAGTATAGGAAGGGAGCGCCCCATCTATGCTCTCTTGACCCCACGTTCGAGGTCCCATCATGTTTTTAGTAATTACAGACAACAACTTCTCGATTCCTTCAGGATGGTCCTGCGATTAGATAGTGCCAAAAACATGGAAAATCCATCGTTTAAAAATCTAGCTACGATCCTACTACACCCAGACTCCATTTCTCTGGACTACCAGAAACTCAGCAAAACACTAGAAGCAAGCTATGAAAAAGGAAAAATGCACATTGAAACGGGATTGAAGCTTGACCATTTCAATGCATAGGCCTTCAGCAAAATAGCTGGCCCAATTGAATCGCGTCCCCTCCTTCATGACCTCTTGAATAATTTAGGCCTACTCGATAGTGAGGAATCTCCCTTGGGAGAGTGTCTTGGGGAAGGCCCAGGCTCGAAAAAGGGGGTAAATGGTGTTGGCCACTTCCAACTTGATCCCATCAACAGGAATTCCTTTAGCCTCCTTCTTAACTCCTAGCCACTCCTTTATCTCTTCTTGGTATTTGGTGCTCCTTTTTGACTTTTCCTCTATAGGAAAGCCATTGAAGGTGACCCCAAAGAGATCGGCGAACAACTGAGCATCGATGTCAAAATTTACGTGCACGTTACGCATGTGTACGTAGAGATGCTCAGCTTCTTTGCTGAAGGAGTTGACTAGGGTTAACATTTCACCCGCAGTAACATCAGGGGTTATGGCCAAGAACAGGTCCATCAGTCTAGCCTCCTAAAGGTTATTGGTCAAAACAACTAGGGCCACTCTATGGGCAAGCCAATGTTGTGTCTCCTTGATATCACCATAGCAATAAAGGAGATTGCTTGCCTCGCAATCGGAGGCCATGATTGTGATCTCCCATGATTCCCTGACTCCTCACATAAAATAATAGTTCATCCAAAGTAACAAAAAATGAGACAACTTCACATATCATCACTAACTGATAGCATCGATATAATTCATCATCATAATGAATTTTACCAGGTTTGAATGGTAAAGGAAACGGAGGGACTTTTCTTTGCACATATGCAATAGTGAGGGGAGGGTCCAACGTCCATTTCCTATTCAGCCATCCGAGGTTTCTACATCTAGAAAAGAAGTCAGCATAGCGGGTCGAGTATTCTGGGATTTTGAACGCTAGTTGTTCCATAACAGCGGCTCAGACATTGCTAATAGAAGTAAATTCACTTATAGCCCTTTTAGTCAATGACAATGTATCATTATTACCCAGGAGACCACTGTCATTAATAAAAAATCTACACTATAGCTAAAATCCTTTACACTCAATGCAAATTGCATACTATAACAAAACGAGATGAGACAGAATAGAAAAACTTACCCACCGACATAATACACAGTGCCAGGTGGATTCTGGAAGTAAGTTGTGAGATGACGGGCCATGGATAGAGTATTGTAGGAATGATAACAGTTGAATCTGGGCATCTCCCAAATCCAGCTCAAACACCTCAAACCTCTGGCGCTCTCTTCACGATCTTGCAGTTGCATAGTTTCAATCGTGCTATCTGTTAGGAACGCCAAGACACCCTGTGTTGAACCAACCAATAGCATCTCTAAAATAATAGTAGCTACATCGCCTAGTAGATTCAACCAGATGATTATGGTGTAATTATGAAGTAAAAACTACAAGAACCCCCATGCACCCCTTCGGAACCACATTGCCTCCCCCTTTATACAAGCATGAGGAGGAGGAACATTGGCCACAGGAACATGCATGTAGCATAGAATGCCCATGATGTCCAAAACGATTAGGATGGGCTTTAACATAATACTGTATAATAAAAAAATATTACTATTAGACAAAACATTTAGACATGAACATTCATCACACTACATTAGGGTTCTCCTAATTACCAGAAAATTATAGATTCCATTGGAAACGCATTACTAGAACTGCCCAAACCCTTGCAACAGCGCAAGGTCTATCCCTGACAATGACGATGAAAGCAAAACTGTGTATTACTCCAGCGTAACATGTAATTATTATGGGAATAAAGCAAAAGAAAACAAAACCCTGATTATGCTATCCACAAGTATAATACTTAGATTTTTCGATTATACACTACATTTGCTCAACATTAGTCAACATTACCTAAACCCTTGTAACAATATGAGGTTCGTCTCCAACAACGAAGACAAAGGTAATATCACAAACCACAATAACCTAGTCCACATAAATAGATATTAATGCTCAATGCAACATACGCATTCAGGAAAATAACATACAACCATGACGCTACAAAAAATATAACAGTAGTGCAAAAGGATGAATGACGACTTACTGGTTAAGCAGGGTAACTTCCCGATCCTTGACTCTGGCCTGTGAAGTTTGCTATAGACCCTCCTGCACTTCGTCAATCCTTGCCAGTTTAGCATTCTTCCCTTTGACCTTTGGTGCCATAGTTGCAATCAAAAGAGTTTTTGTAAAATCGTCTATTTATGCCTTGCTTCTGCTCCTTTGCTGCTATAGCCAGATCCAAATTCGCGATATCTGTAACCTATTTTGAGTGTGAACCACTGGTTTATAAACAAAATGCTTGAAACTAACTTTTCTTTCTACCCGATCGATGCATAACTTTCCTGAAATGTCGATGTCAGTATGACATGAAACACGAAGATTAGGGCATTAATTTTGTAGATATCGTGTAGATCACGGTCCAAAATGACCCTAAACTAATACATAATTTATCATCTCATAATTTGGCTGCATTAACTATGGTCTATACAAAAATTCAAATTTTACGACACGCTAGACACGCCACGTTGTGTCTTTCATCTTATTTCATATGCCAACATCTAGGAAGCTGAGGTCATCATTGTTTTACAGGCCGAGCATATTTGTAATGGTTCACTAAGACCTTAAACTAGAAGCCTCTTTAATATGCAACCCTGATGCAACAAAAATAAAAAAACAAACTCTTATCATTCAATAGATTGGCAGAAAAAAAATGTAACAACTTCCTTTTTTGGCATTTTTGCAGGGCGATTCACAAATGGACGCAGCTTTATCTGCACCATTAACCTTAATAGGCCCATACGGAAAGACCATTAGACAGATTAATTACACGCTGATAGAAATAGACCCTTCCCTTTGTGACACAACTATAGCAACATTGGAAATATCCCCAGATTAACCAGAACATTTGGCTCGAATGCTAGACCTAGAGGCTGGTGATGTGACCGAGGACCCTCTCGATGAGGTCCCTGTGGTTATGCACAAAGGTGAAAATAAAACTCTTAGGGTTAGTTCCCTCCTAGACCAATAGACACAGAGTGGCATAATGTAACTACTCCAAAATAATGATGCTGTATTTGCGTGGTCATATGAAGACATGCTGGGATTAGACCTGAGATTAATACAACATAACATAATTTTAGACCCACGCATCAAAGCAATTAGATAGAAGGCATGAAAGATTAAGCCAGAAATCATGCTAGTAGTGCATAATGAAATCACCAAGCTATATCAGGCTAGTTTCATTCACACAATTGATTACTCAGACTAGGTGTCCAACATCATAGTTGTTACTAAGAAAACGGGAGGCATACGCATTTGCATAGACTTCTGGGATCTAAACAAAGCCATGATTAATGACAATTTCCCATTATTGAGTATCAACCAAATGATTGATACAACAGTCGGTCACGCGCTTCTATCCTTTATGGATGGTTTCTCAGGTTATAATCAAATTCATATTAACCTAGAACATCAATTGACCACAACATTCATGATACCCTAGAGGACCTTCTGCTATACTATGATTCTTTTCAGGCTAAAAAATGCCAGGGTAATGTATCAATGAGCCATGACATACATCTTTAGTGACTACCTCTTAGGGAGATTGAATAACTATGTAGATGACATAGCTTTCAAGTCTATAAAGTTGAAAGATCATTCAAAAGACCTGGAGTTAGTCCTTAAATGATGTCTCAAGCATGACTTATAGCTCAACCTAAAGAAATGTGTATTTGGAGTCAAAATCTGATGCATGTTGGGGTTTGTAGTATCAGAGACTGGCATCCGAGTTGATATTAACAAGGTTAAAGCCATTGTTGACTTATCGCCAGCTACAAACCTTAAGGAATTACGTGGGTTGCAGGGTAGACTACAATTTATCAGGCGGTTCATCTCGAAGTTAATAGATAAACTACATCTCATGCAACACCTTCTTAAGAAGGGTGTTAATTTTGAATGGACCGATGACTGCCAGTGTGCATTCGATGACTTAAAAAGGGAGCTGCAACGTTTACCAATGGTATTCCTGCCACAAAGGGATCAAAATTTTTACATTTGTCTAGCTAACTTAGACGTGTCTATAGCTTCGTTACTTTGCCAAAAAAGGAACGATGGGTGAGAAGCCCCTATCTATTACCTCAGTCACGCTTTATTTGAGTACAAAACAAGGTACAATGAAGTAGAGCATAATTTTTTGGCATTATTTTTTGCACTTAAAAAAATGTAGGCATTATCTTTTCCACATTCAGGTCAACGTAATTTGTAAAAGCAATGTTCTGCGGGCTATCTCAAATAACTTATATGAGAGTAGTAGGATAGCTCATTGGAAAGCTATCATAGCAAAATTTGATTTACATTATGTCAGCCAATCATCCACCAAAGGTCAGGCTATAGCTGATCAGCTAGCGACATCGCCTATTAAAGATCAAGCTACAATAGAGCTAGAATTCCCAGATGAGCATGTACATAGTTTAAGCCTTGTATCAACAGGCCTCGAAGCAACTTTATACTTCAATGGAGCTTCAACTACTAGAGGCTGCAGTGTTGCCATAATTATTATGCTTACCCCTGAGGATATACATGCATTGGCTTACTGCCTGGCCTTCCCTTGTATGAACAATGTGGCAGAGTATGAGGGGCTCCTCAAAGGATTGTTGACAGCCAGAGAACTCAACGTTCAACACCTGGTGATCCGAGGTGATTCAATGCTCATCATCAATCAAATCATAGGAGTCTACACCTACAAAGCTATGCATCTATAGCCCTACTACGATATGACTAAAGATCTCCTAAAATAATTTGTGACAATCGATGCCCAACATGTGCCACATAACGAAAATGCTGTGGCCGATGCACTGGCAACACTGGCACTAAACATGCCACCGCACTTGTTTTCCACTTGGCCTACTTTAATGATGGAATGTACAGATCCTATCATTCAAGCGATGTAGATTTCTTCATTAAACATGTGGGGAATGCCAGAATGGTATGACAACATTAAGACTTACCTTCTGCATGGCAAACCACCACATGAGCTAACGCATGCACAAAAGGACATAGTGTGCAAGCGTGTCAGGCAATACATCATCATTGGAGATAGTACTCTTTGTAGACACTCTTTCTATGAGGTATTGCTCACCTACGTTAATAATGATCAAGAATAAAAAATAGTTAGCGAAGTCCACGAGGGGCTGTGTGGAGGACACATAGCCCCTGAGCCATGGTCGCTAAAATCAAATGCCTAAGGTACTATTGGTCGTACATGGAAAGAGACTGCCTTACCAAAGTTAAGACATGTGATACGTGCTAGCATTGCACAAACCTAATACATGTGTTACCAACTAATTTACATACTACTTAGATTACTTGGCCATTCCAACGATGGGGACTGGATATCATAGGTCTCATCACGCCTAAATCTTCCACAGGACATAGCTTCATTATCATTGCCACTGAGTATTTTACAAAGTGGGTTGAGGCTATCCCCCTATAGAAGATTACATCTCAATAGGTTTTCCATTTCATCTTAGACAATATTGTAACCAGATTTGGGCTCCCTATGACTATTGTGACTGACAATGGGCCACAATTTAGTAGCACGGAAACCAAATCTTTTTGCGAGAATCTTAGTATCTAGCAATCTTTTTCTTCACCTTATTACCTACAAGAAAATGGTCAAGAAGAAGTGATAAACAAGGTAATTATCAATCTACTTAATAAGATTCTTAGCAATAACAAAAAATGATGGCATGAAAAAATCCTCTACGTGCTATGGGCGTATCGTATGACGTGCAGAACAGTTATAGAAAGAATACCCTACAGCCTAGTCTATGGATTTGAAGTAGTGTTGACCTTGGAATTACAGGTTCCCTTATTGTAGATAGTCCTCTCCATGGTTATAAATGAGACTCAACACAATGAGTCTAGAATCATGGATTTAGACTCAGTGGAGGAAAAACACATCCAGACACTCGACACCATCAAAACATATTAGGACAAATAGAGACAGAAGCATCAGCACAACCTACATCAATGACTGATGAAGGAAGGAGACCTAGTTCTCAAGGCCATTCATGAACCAGTAGGAAAATTCTCCGTTAACTGGGAAGGCCCTTTCTTGGTCATTGGCACATACAGCAACGGAGCATTCAAGTTAGTGGATATCGACAACAAAGAGCACCCTAACCAAGTGAATTATCTGTATTTGAAGTGGTATTACATCTAAACATCAACTCAGCTCAAATGCAAGGTAATAAATGTCCACTACGACATAAAACTGGCAAAGTTGTACATGTCCCCTATGAAGCAAAAATGGCACTTCTTGCATGCGTCCGCCAAGACGCTAAACTAGCAAAGTTTCCAACCATCCGCCATGACGTGAAACTGGCAAGGTAAGTATATGTTTGCTGAGATGCTAAACCAGCACAAACTTGTCCCTAGGTCATGACATAAAACTGACACCCACAACATGATCTGTTGGACCACAAACTAGCTCTTCCATTGTCTGCTACGACGTAAAACTAGTAGGTTTCAGTCTGCCTAGACATTAAACTGGGACCACGGCCTGCTGAGGCTTAAAACTAGCAACAATAGTCAACCAGGACTCAAAAATAAAACCTATCAATAGATAATCCATAAAGAAAGCAAGCGTGGTCACTCTTGCATTGCATCCCTACCAAATGGAATGGGTAGGGCATTGGAACAAATGCAACGTTGCTACACGACCGACATCCTACTGATTCCTTAGATAGGCCAAAAGGCCTGCTACTGACCCCTCGAAGATGTTGCTATGATAGCCACTTTATAGTTGCAACTGTTGGGATCAACTTCACCACTTGCGACCCTGAAGAAACTATGGTCATATGTGGTCTCAGCGGCCTCCATCCATCATCGTCACCAGACTCCAGCTTAGCAGATTCATCTGACTTGTTCTTTGCCCAGTCATTTGAGCAAGATGAATCTAGCTATCAATGATAGCTTCATGAACCACAACATCAACATTGAGACCCTTGATCCTTGTCACAGTCCCTATTTCATGGCCTACACTCTCCTTTTCACTTTTGACGATGCTTGTTTCAACAACCTCCCTCCTTAGCGATTAGAACGATTGTTTCTATGCTCTGCTCTCTGTTATGTTTTGCAGGTTACTTGCTATGATAGCTTTGATCGAGAATGCATTCACTAGAAGGTGAGATGTCGCAGAATCCTAAAGTGGTTTCTCATATTAGCCTAGCTACTTAGGAGTGCAAACCCTACCTCTCCCTCCATCAGATGCATTACTTCATTTTCTTCTCCCTTTGTCCTCACGATCGCCTTTACCCCCTGTTTTTCTTGTACAGAGCGTGAACATTCAATGAAATTCTTTCGCATCATCGTGTCCATGAAATAATGTAATGCAACTCACCTAGTCAAATGTAGTTCCAAAATAAAAAATAAAAAAAAAACAAAACAAGGGGGAAAATTTTGGGAAAATGGATGTAAAACAACTCATCCAGGCCACGTAAGCATAACACAACTTGTCCACGCAAGCCCTTCATATATAGTATGAGGGCATAACCTCTCACAAATACATTCGTAGAGGGACATAATGACTTGTTCACGAAAGTTTCATGTTCACATGCTTGGGTCTTCCCCGAACCTCCCTCCTCTTACTTCTGTAAAATCCCTTCTATGCTTTCTTCCCTAACCTGCCTTTTAACTTCAAGGTTTGATAGAGCGACATTTGAGCAATCTCCGATGGACGCTACTGGTGCTTTACCTCTCTGGTGTTTTGTATTCTTTGTCAACATCTTTTTGGAAAGCCCTCTAAACATTAACAAAGAGGGGCCATTGAAACACCATAAAAGTTTTGAGGTCTCGATGGTTCAGCAAAATCTAGCGACTCAGGCAAGGAGTTGCAACAAGGCCCAGCACAGTACAAATAAACTTTAGAAGACAGAACAAAATGATGGGTGCATGACGGAAAACCTTCAACTTTGTGAGTTTTCTATGTTTCAAAAATCTCAACATTTAGCGTACTACACTGCATTATGCAACATAGCGCAACGCCAAGTTATGTAGTGTAATATCAAAGGTAGCCCACCGCAGCATCAAAGATGGCAAACATTCAAGACCTCAATGACCCAACAAAAATATCAAGGCTTAGACAATGATTTGTAGCATGATGTGCATTTTAGCGGGTTTTCTTTCTTGGCTAAGGGGCCTATTACGCTGTGTTATGCAGTGTGGCGTAATAAAACCCCAAAAGCATTGATCAGAAATAGAGGAAGCATGGCAACAACACTTCTATTTTTTGCAGGTTCACTATTTTATGCTGAATTACACTATGAGGCGTAATTTAGCATGATGTAGTGTAATCAAAGAACAACCTATCACCAAAGCCCAAACCAGGGTATTTTATGACATGCTACATGGTGTGGCACCACAAGCTTTAGCAACAAACACATTAGATCAATGGAATTATGCAGGTTCAGGACACGTGTCATCTAAACCGTGTTTTTTCTCTTAACCCTAATCTTATAAATACTCCAGTTGACAAAGATCAAAGTGTGGGCAAAAACTTTTCTCCTAAGATTAACAGATCTTCTCTGTGGACAATTTTTTGATGATGTTTGGAAACTTTTAGCATGGATTGATAAGAGAACAAAGAGGATCAGTAATCACAAGAGTATCGAAGATAATTGGCAAGAAGCTTTGGTCAGAAATAGCTATTTGATGGACATTTTTCTTCAGGACCAACCTCCTTGTACCCAGATCTGCCAGAACAAGGTAGATCGATCTTTGCTTGTTTCATCTTTGAACAACCTTCTTATTTTTGGCATGTACTTCTCTTAAATCAAAGTCTGCTTGTAATCATTGTATCTAATATATTTGGTTCATGAGTTGAATCCCAAATCTTGGGATTGCCTGCATTCTAAATCTGATCTCTTATCTTTTATTCACACAAATATCACAAACCGCTTTAAATCGATTACATCATTTTCAATTATCTTCGAAGTTAACAATATTACATTTTCTCATAAAGAACCATCATTTTTTCATCCAAATATCACAAATTTTTTACTGATTAAGTAAGTCCTTGTCTGATCGACAATACCGTTCAGGGCACCTCGGATTCGTTTTCTCTCCAGCACGGTCCTTGCATGGATCCAAGGTTAGAACTGTGTACACAGACTTTCATTTGGTATTTCTAGTGACCGACATTTTTCATCATTACACACATGCATTAGGGTGCAAGAATGTCTATCACCCCTTCGTTTGTGCACCACATGCATCAAGGTGTAGGACCATCTACCATCCTCCCATTCATGACATTAGCATAGTTTGTGCAATCTTTCCTGTTGGCATCCATCATTCCCATGCAACCTTACATACACACTATGTAGATGTCCTAGCTACCATCAACTCTAGTGTTGTATATTTTTCTTATCTCATTGGCATTCCCTTCAATGGAAAAATTCATGCTTGCATTGTGGACCCTAGCCACTATTCCCATGATGCAGCACACATAGTAGTACTTGCAACAAGCATCATGTAGTCATGTAGCCCATAGTGAGGTCATGGATCACTCAAGCAACATAGTGGGTAGCACAACTGGTGCAGCCCATAGCATCCACCCTAAGCTTGGACAAAATGTTCTAGCTCATTCAGACACTCACTCAGAAGGCTAAGCAACTCAAAGCTAGCTCCTTTAAAATAGTCCATGTGATGGACTTTTACCTATATATCCCAATTAGTCCTATGGTCCCATCACTGACCCTACCTCCTAGAGTCCAAGTTCCTTAGTTCACTAAATACAATGGTGAGAGGAACCCTAATGCCCATCTAGTGACCTTTTTTTTTGAATGCCTTCTATTGCAGGCATGACCACATGCAATCAATTGTGTGTTTGTCATGTCCTTGATCAGTAAGGCACTAGACTGGTACCATGCACTCCCCATGGCCTCCATATCCTCTTAGGAGGAATTTCTTACTCAGTTCGTCACTTGTTTCAAGTACAAATTGAAACCCAAGGTGATCTTGGATCAACTAATATAGATTAATCAGGGCCACTTAGAGCCTATACAAAAATTCATCTAGCACTATAGTGCTGTACTTAACAAAATTTGTGAGCCCATTGTAGAAACCCACTTACTGGCCATTTTCAAAGGCACAGTGAATGACTTCATCAAGTTGAAGCTATACTACGTTGCCCCACACTCCTTGAGCCAAGCATTTTCTCAAACAAAGAGCATTTAGGATGCAGTGGAGGCAAGTAAGGACCCAACCTATGTGGCCTACAAATGCACATGCAAAGAAAGATAAGGAAAAGGGTAAGGAAACCATAACTATTGCAATGATGGCCAATAAGGTCAAGCCAAACAACATCAAACCAATGGCCAAGGCACCCAAGGCCAAACTTCGAGTGAAAAGATCACTCAAAAGTATACATCATTGCCCATCAAGCCATCAAAGTTCTTGGATTAGTTGCTTAATGTTGGGCATATCTAGTATAAGTAGATGTTTAAAGATGCTTGCAAGAGCTATGATAACTACTGCAAGCTCCTCAGAGATCCATCAATTGCCATGCCAAAAACGCCTTTGGTCTCTAAACATTTTAGGTTGCATTGGTTATGCCATTACCATCAACATTCTATCCATAACACAAATGACATACAATGCATGATTGATTGAGATGAACTAGTCCTTGATTCAACCAACCCAATTCACTTGAAAAAACAATCAATGAAGGTCTACAGAGATCCTTTCAATGCAAGTGCATAGGCTATGTTATCAATTCCATCAACATTAAGGATGGCTTAGAATCTACATAAAAGCCATTCATGGTTCATGTGCCCTCTGAGAACATTGGGGCCTCCTCAGTGCTAACCCGTTTAAGGTCCCCTTTTATCATCAAAGCACCACCTTGGGTGCCCATGACACCCTTCATAGTTAGGACCCTATAGCATGTTGTAGTGATAACAACCCATACACCCTTCATCATTAGGATGCCTCAACATGAAGAATCTTCACCTACTTAGAGTCCAGTGTTGGAGAATGCATTAGGCTTTGCCTACCCAAAGCCTCATCCTGCATATAATAGTAAGCAATCTAGGTGGTAGCCTAGGAGGCCCAAGGAGTGTATCACCAAGAAAATGATTAGGAAAAAAATGGAGCTAGGTCCTTCAAAGCCTATCCCCTTGTCCTCCATTCCTATGACCAAATCAGTTAAAAAAACCACCACAAGTAATCAAGAATCAAGCATTGTGGCTTAAAAGTAGACAAAGCAAGCCAAGTCCAAATCTCCTCCTTGAGAGATTTGTCTCTTGGGCTACATGCAGGAGATAAAGGCCAACAAGGTAACTAATATTGATAAGGATTTCCCAGGTGCATTGGCATAAGTTAATAAGCCCAAAAAAAACCACAATCTTGAGCCTGTACAACTTAATGATGACCTCCTTCGCTCACTATGAAGCACTAGTTCACATGTTGAGCTCCATTGTAGTTAAGGAGGATATCCCAATGGATGAACAAGCCATCCATGTTGTGATGCTTCCACCTACACCATAGGAATCAATTTTAATGCCCCTAGCATTTTGTAACAAGGAAATCAAAGTTGATCTTGAAAAGGATCAATGTTCATAATAATCTACATAGGGAAATGCAAGATTTTTAAGGTGTACATTGATGACAGGGTGGCAACTAATGTCATCCCATTCCTAGTTGTTGACAAACTCGATCTCGTCAACCAAATCAAATCAGCACAGAGAATGTGCCTAAAGTCCTTTAATGGATCATGTCTTTTCATAAGGTGGATGGTCATGATAGCTTCATGGTAGGGGAGTGAATCCCCACTATAGCTAAATTTATTATCATTAAGGAGATGCCTAGGTTCAAGATGATCTTGGAAAGGCCCTGGCTAGCCTAAATATAGAACATCTCTTCACCCATCCACCAAGAGATCCACCTTTCATACAAAGGTAGAGAAGTGATCATATATGGTGACAATTCAACCTCTCCAACAATAAAAAAAATTGATATAGAGCAAGGGTTAGAGGTAGAGTTTCCCAATGACACATCACTTGTGCACAACGAGGATCAACCTTGTTTGGTAGACCCACCCAAGGAACTAAAAGAAGCCAACAACTTCCTTGAGGAAGCTCATTTGGCAAAGGTACCCTTTAGCATCATGGGCAAAGGTCTAGGAAAATATCACCTTATTCTACCTAGGCCCTTTGCATCCCCTAACTCACATTAGATTAGGAAGAAATTACATGACCAAGGCATCCTCTTAGTCTAATAGGTGTTAGGTGCCTACTTGCCCCTAAGCTTTGCATGCCTCATTTGCCTTTTTCTTGTGTAATTACATTTCACATGGTTACATGTGTTTCGCATCATTTATTTTATTATCCATTCATTCCTTTTGTTCATACATTTTCATTTATTTTTCTTATGAATTAAAAAAATAATAAAATTCAAAATTGCAAAAAAAAATATATGGCCCACCATGGTGTAAAACTAGCCTCCTTCCTCACATCATCATGGCCTAAAAGGCCTTAAACTAGCATATGGCCTACTATGGCCTAAAATTGGCAACCCTTCCTTTTTCATTGCAAATGCCTAGAATGACCTAAAAGTATTTCCACCGCCCACCAAGGCCTTAAAATGGAAACACTTTTTCTCTTTATTCATAGTCTAAAATGATCTTAAACTAGCAATTTTCATGACAAAAAATGACCTAAAACTAGTAATTGTCATGGCTCAAAACAACCTTAAACTAGCAATGGCCCTCCTACCATGGCCCTAAATTAGCATGGGGCCCACAAAGGATCTAATTGCATCAAACCAACATATTACTAGCACTTAACAAATAAACATAAGAATCTACATAATACGAAACCCACATAGGAACAAAAAATAGTTTATTATTACACCTCCATTAATCCATAAATAAAGTACATGGAATGACTATATAGAAAAAATCACTAAAAAATACAAAATTGTCCTATAGTAAGGCTACATTAGGACTTCTTAGTTAGTGGTGTTCCATGGGGGTTGAGGCTCCTCTTCCTCTTCCTCTATCACTCCACTAGGGCCTACAACATTGCTTGGTGCCTGCTCATAGCAACGCAAAATAATAAACTAGTCAGCAAATGCCAAACATGCAAAACTAACATAAACATCAGAAAATAACACAAAACAACTAACCTAAGATGGTCCTACATCCATCTCTAGAGGCAATCTATTGAGACCCTCCTCCAAGTATTAGAGGATTTCGGCCTCTGATAGCCATGTCTAGTCCTCCTAGAGAAAGTCAATACCTCTAAGGGTCTTGCCTTTGTCCATGGTGGTCCATGTATGTGGATCCATCAAAAACATGGTAGAAGAAACCTCCCATAAGGGTAAGGTAATATGCCTCTCCAAAGACCGACTTACCACAATGTGACAAGTGAACAACTCATAGGCTCATGTCCCACTTGTTGCCTCAACGAATAGCTCATGGAAATAGTGTGTGATAGATTCCTCCTTGTACCATTTAAGATATGCATCCCAGTTGTTCTTGTAGTGGTGCTTGTGGTTCTTCTAAGTCTAGCCCCACTAATACACTTTTTCACTTTAATCCTTCCAATGTTGGTTTTTCGAGCAAGTAAGTCCATTTGTAACATCTACTCAATAATTTCTCTAGTGGCCTCATCTTTTCCCCAGATTGTCAACCACTACCTGGCATAGTCAATCTTGGTTGTCCACTAGGTACTATTCCCTCATGTTTTAGCTACATGAAAATTGTAATGGGATTGCAGGTACTTCATCTTGGCATCCTAGCTTGCTGCCGTATCCTGAAGCTCATGCACCCATTTCCATAGGTACTCATTTGTGCACCTGCAAATCTATAACACATTTGCACATGAAAGCATGCACTTACTAACTGTCTCATACATGTAGTGGAGTACTTGCTCCACTTTAGAGAAAAAGTTAGGGATGACATCCACCTTGACCACCCTACTTAGATCCCATTGAAGCATAGAACCTATTGGCATACAATAAGAAAAAAAACATTAGCCATAGACTAAGTTTCAAATTGGTAAAGCAAAAAAAGAAAAGCAACATCACATGCATACTGAGCTTAGGATCCAGTTGCTATAGGTAGTCCATCATGTCCTCAACTAAACCTTCCATGAAGGTGAATTTATTGAGTGCTTCTACCCATAGCTCTATGTAGTAGGTAGAGGTTGATGTTAGACTACTAGCAGGTACCTATATGGCTACAATGCAATAGAACATTTAGCAATAATCAAACAACCAAAGATGAAAGAGTGAAAAGAGGGAAATTATGAATAGAAACACAAAGCACATACCTAGTAAGTCCTCAGGTGTGAGAGTAGGGGGATCACCCAGCTGCACATCATCAAAGAGGTTATCAAAATCACGCTCATCAGGGTGAACTAATCCCTCCTCCTCCAACTATTGGAGGACTTCTATAGCCTCATGTAGTTCTTCCTCCTATGTCTTTCCCTCCTCCCTCCTTTATTTGAAGAGGAACCTCCTTTTCTACTACCTCTACCATTTCTTTGGTGGCCCTCTCACCTAATTCCAAAAATTTAGAAACTTTTCAACATTAGCATTTTAACACTTAGCATAATAACTTAGCATAATCTAGCATAGAATAGCATAGAAAACATAAAAATATAAACACATAAAATGCAAAAGATGCATCCAATAACTCATACTAACCTACAACATTCATGTGCAAGTCATGAAATGTTAGGTGAATCTTCTTGCCACCCACCTTTTCAACCTCTCGAACAAGCTTCTTTGTAGGGCGTGGTCTCTTAATATTTACCTTAGATGCTCCCACCATCTTAGAAGTGTAATGCTTTGTATTAGACGTGTTCCTTGTACCGGTTAGTGGGGCCTCACCTGCACTATCATGTAAGTAGTGAGATGCCCTAAGTGACATTTGGTTGTTACCAAAAATGACTCACTAATCACCTTTGGAGGGTCCTATACTCATGTGATAGCAAATAGGTGCTTGATCCATGGCTTTAATAGCTATGTGTGATCCTGCACCATCCATCATCCATCTTTATGAACCATCAGAAACTCCGCAAACCTTTGCAAGCATCCTACGAAAAATGTGAACTGCACATGTAGCCTTGCCTAGAGGTTGTCATGCAACTTGATGATCTTGACATGTAGACCATTGAAAATGTGAGAGGCTTAGTTGTACCTT
Organism: Gnetum montanum; assembly: GCA_015680685.1. NCBI lineage: Eukaryota > Viridiplantae > Streptophyta > Gnetopsida > Gnetales > Gnetaceae > Gnetum > Gnetum montanum. The sequence goes on along the minus strand of MNCI01012565.1, from coordinate 211,342 downwards.
GTACCCTCCTCTAGCATGTCCCTCATAACTTGAGCTTTCTCTATCCTAAGTATTTTTCCTTAAGAGAGCAGCTTTAGAAATGCATGAGCATGGAAGAGAGGGTAGAGCTCATAGACCATAGGGACCTACACATTCTTAACAAGTATTCCTTTGTAGGATTAAGAAGTTCTTCACCATTTCTCAATCTTGCATTGGTGGTCCACCTCTCTGATGTTCTTATCAATGACCAATGGGCCATCATAGGGGAGGCCAAAGAGGTTAGAAAAGAAGTCATTAGTAAGGTCTAAGGCCACCCTAACATCATGTACCCATGTAACAAAGTAATGAGTGTCATCATTGAAGGAATAAATAATAGCAACCATTTTGGTCACTAGAATGCCTAGGCTAAGGTCTAAGAAAAGGTCCATCATCCCAACCCATGTAAGCCTACTAGTCAACTCTATTGGGGCCTGGTGTCACAACTAATGTTGCACACCTTCAACATCACTATACTTCATGATGAGGATGGCCTCAATGTGGACCATAGAAACCATTGTAACCCCTCCTAAAGTGATTGCGAGTATAATATAGGCAAAACCAATGTTAGCATCATGCAAAAAGGCAAGGTAGAAAATGCATAAAAGAAAAATGATAAATTGCTTACCTGGGACAAAAGGTTTGCATGATGGTGGTGGTGAAACCAATGTCTCTTCAATGCAAGGTACACCATCCACCCACTCTACATCCAACCATCCATGGAAACAACACATCTCATAGTCCTTCAGATACCAACAAGGGTATTCTACCAAGTTTGATCCAATTTTCCCAATTACCCCTACACGAATGCTCTCGTAGGATGAAAATTCCTATAGGGCAGTGTGAGTTATATGATTAGGGCCCCCTCCTCATCATGTAGGTCATGCTCATCAATGCTAAACCTAGTAAGAGACATGAGTAGTGAGCACCTTATTATAAGCTAATAGATAAAGGAATAATGCAAAAATCATAGGGACACTTACCGTCTAGCACAATACATCATCCCAAGTGGGTTCTAAAATAGGGTATGCACAAGCTAATAAACAAAGAGGGTGTTGCTCTTGTTATAACAACTAAATTCTGGCATCCCCTAGATCCTGGACAAAGGCCTAACACCCCTAGGGCATTAATTTAAACCCCTTGCTCCATCATCATTGACATGTGCTTGAGGTAGATGTCTCAATGCTTGCTTTCCCTCATCCACATTGATGAGTTTAGAGTGTTAACATTCACTTTGACATGTCATGTTAATTACTATGCTCTAGCTATTATGCTATAGATGCTACATTCTTTTTTCTATGCACTGGCTTCCACTCCTTGCTCCAACCATGCTACTCTCCACATTCTCATTTTCACTTTGGAAAATGACAATTTAACTTCAGTAAAATGTGCATATATACCCCCTTGAGGTAATTAAATGTGCCACATACTAGGATGGCACCCCACAATTAGGCAAATGTTTCAAGTTTTTTTGAGTGTAGTAAGGGGTTGAGTGTAACAAGGGGTAGAGTGTACCAACTAGAGTTAGGAAAATTTTTGAACTTTTCTAGTGATCCCTAAACTTAAAAAAGTTTCTAAATTTTCTAATTGCTTAGTGATTGCCTGGCCTGACTCTATGTTCTAAGTGCTACCAACCTTGCCTAAACCAATGCAACTTGCACAATTAATGGCTCATTATGACCTTAAACTAGAAAGAAATGGTTTGCTATGACCTTAAACTAGCAAACCATGATCTGCTAAGACCTTAAATTGGCATCCCATTGGCTACCGAAGCCCAAAAACATCCTACATACTTGCTTCTCTAACTGCACATTTGCACACTTAGGTAAATTTTTATTGTATTTATTTATTTATTTTATGCATTTTTACTTCATTTAACATAGGTGCAACTTGATGTTCTTTCTAGTTATTTTTTCAGATTCTTAGTAGGATTGTAACATGAGCACATGTGGCCACCTTCATTCACCTCTAGTCCTTACTGGACCTCATGGTGATCTCACAAAATACATCAATACCAAATTTATAGACCTTGAGCCCATGGACTATGATGAATATATAATACCCATAGAGGCACCACTAGATTGGCCAGACCATCTAGTTAAAGCTCTAGATCTAGCGGAGGTGACATCACTGAGGACCCCCTCATTGAAATCCTTATAACAACACTTAGTGGCAAGGTGAAAACACTAAAAATTAGTTTCTTGTTAGAGCCTTAACACACCCATAACATCATAAAAGTCCTCAATGATAACATCAAGGAATTTTCATGGTCCTATGAAGACATGAAAGGCCTAGATCCTTGCATAGTGTATCATAATATAATCCTCGATCCTTGCATAAAACTAGTTAAGTAGAAAGCCCAAAAAATTAGGCCTGAAGTGGCATTGGTAGTACATAATGAAATCACCAAGCTTTACAAACCTGGTTTCATCTAGGCCATTAACTACATAGACTAGGTCTCCAACATCATGGTTGTACCTAAGAAAAATGGAAGCATACATATTTGTAGAGACTTTTGAGACTTGAATAAGGCAATCGTTAAAGATGATTTTTTGTTGACTAGTATTGATCAACTAGTCAATAATACCATTGGACATGCCTTGTTGTCCTTTATGGATGGATTCGCTGGTTACAACTAGATTTGGGTCAACCTAGAGCACTTGCTTAGTACTACCTTCATGACCCCTTGGGGTATGTTTTGCTATACAATGATGCCTTTCAGACTAAAGAAAATAGGAGCAACGTATCAACATGATATGGCATATATTTTCAATGATTATTTGGTAGATTTTCTCAATGACTATGTTGATGAAATAGTAGTTAAGTCCAAGGTGGCACACAACCATTCAAATGATTTAGACTGTGTACTCAAACATTGTCTAAGACATGACCTTAGCTTGAATCCTAAGAAGTGTGTTGAAACACCACAAAATTTTAGCTTCACATTTTGAAACAAGAACAACTCAAGCCCTTTTGGCATTCAGGAGGAAAAATTTGACTAAGGTATGGAACTCAAGCTAGCTTGCTCATGTTGTCAAGCTAGCTTGCCCTCAATATGATCAATCTTGACAGCTTTCAAATCAGGTCAAAATGGTCCTAATTTGAATGGGCAGGGCCCCCTTGGGTCCCACTTATGGCTGCTCCAAGTTTTAGCATCCAAAATCCAAGATCTCAAGTCAAAATCGCACAAATCTTGCTACTCACAATGAGGTCATGGCTAGGTCATGCTGGTAGCATGAGTAACATAAACAACCTAGAAACAATGTCAAAATGGCCTAATTTTAAGGGTAAAAGGACCCCTTAAGACCCACTAATGATTTCTCCAGGTCCCAGCTCTAAGAATTCTGATTTTAGGCTTGAAAATACACCATTTTTAGTGCTCATGCCCAGGTCACGCTAGAGTCATGCCAAGCTCACACTGACAATGTGAGCCCAGTGTGAGCTGCCAAAATGACCTGGATCCAGGAATAAACAGGCTCAAATTTAGCTTGAAAGTCATCCCCAAAGGTAGGAAGTAGTTACACTTGAAAGACAAGTCTTAAAAAATCAAGATTTGGTGTGAAATGTACCATCTTAGCTTGCCCATGGCCTCGTCATGCTGGGGTCATGCTGAGGTCATGTTGACAATGTGAGCCTAGCGTGAGCTACCAAGAGTGGCCCAAATCGAAACACAAAAAAGCTCAAATTAAATACATAGGATGTCCTCTAGGTTAGGTAGTAGTTACACTTCAAAACTAGGTCTTAAAGATGGAATTTCGACAAAAAATGCATCATTTTTTGTCACGCACGCTGAGGTCACGCTAGCAGAATGAGCATAGCATGAGCACTGGTCATGACCAAGCAAAAACACTTTAGACACATGCTGAGGGCATGCTAGGACAAGATCAAGGCATGCTAGCAACCCTATCAAAAAATATCAACACCAATTAGTCCACAGATTCAGAAGTTCCAAGCGAGCCAAAATTAAGATCTCTTATTGTACATTATCAATCATTGTAAATTTTTCACATTTTTTAAGCTGGTTAAGATATTACACTACAGATTGCACATGCTTCTATGCGCACAAGCTAGCTTGCACAAGATAAAACAGATTGTAAGATACAGTGTATCCGGTCTAGAATGTAGTCTTCCCATGTACATCTATCATGCGATCCATTTTTCTCTCATCTCACAGCCATTGACCTTGAAACACCCCAAAAAAATTGAAGTCATTCTTGCTTCACCAAGCCTTACAATTTGCGTAGCACCATGGTAGTTCTTGTATAGCAAAAAATTTTCTACTTTAGGTGTAAACAAGCTCTACGGATCAGGACGCCTATCCACCCAAATAGTTTGCCCAGTCGACAACTTTCTCAGAAATGGTGCGCAATGTTGATAGTAGTTCTCAGGATGCCCAAAAAAGTTTAGCAAGTTTTCTAAGTTATGAAGTTTGCTACACTATGCTACACCTCACTATGTAGTGTAGCAAGCTTCAGAAAACAATTGTAGAATGAAGTGCTACACTATGCTACGATACATAACATAGTGTAGCATGGCAACAACTATACAACTAGCTCCCTTGCTTAACTCCAAGTCCTTCAACAATGTCCCTTTCTGTCAGGAAGTGGTGAACCATTTCTGCTACTATGCTACACTGAGCTACATGGTGCAGTGAAGCATAGCAATCCTATGGAAGAGATAGAAGGCAACTCAAAGGGCAGAATTAGCAAGTTTGCAAATCTCGCAACATGGGAAGCAAATTCTGCACATTGGCAAAATTTTCGCAACTAAGACCAGTTGTTATTCTATGCTATGCTATGTAGCATAGCATAGCGTAGTAAGCATGCAACACAAATGTAGCAAAATGCATGATAAGATGCTATGCTACGTCAAGTGTGCTATGCTATAAAGCATAGCAGAGCGTGCAAGTGGTTGTGTGACATCAATGCGCTTCATCTAATTAGACTATTGGCACACTTTTCTAGATGTTGATGGTGCAATTATGGTGTCGTAGACTCATAGTTACGACATGGCAGGCTCGCACTATAATAGTCATGCAGGTCCAATGGTCATGCATGGCACGTGCCACAATAGCAAGTCAATGTGGGCCCAAAGCATGTGGCATCCAAACAACCCCCTTCACATGCCCTTGGTCCTATAAATACCCAATGAACAATATTCAAAGGGTTTGAATTTTTTACAATTCTTCAACTTCTCCTCTATCTGTCATTGTAACATTGAGCATTGTAAGATTTCTATTTAACACTACAAACAGTTAGCATCTTTAGCTGGCATTTTGTTCTATTCCCCTTCTACCACCTTGGTAGAACCTCGCATTGTCAGCACCTAAGTCTACGCCCAAGTGCACAACCTGTTTTGCTCTACATGTCCTGGTTACTCTCAGGATCTCTGCACTCCGTCACATCATTCAACCGACTATATCCACCTCGACAGAGAAAACTTGTAGCTTTGGAGTAGTGCATTCTTCTAACTACATTTTACCTTGTTTCCTACTTATTGTCATGTGTTGCATTTTTTTCTACTTTATTTACTTTCAAAAATTACTTCACGTTTTCATTCCCGTTTTCAAGTTATATGTTGCAAAAGGCTATATAGACACCGATTAAGTTCTTGTCTGATCGACCAAACCATTCAGGGCATCCCGTATCCACACACACCTAGCATGGCCCTCCTACGGATATGGGGTTGAAACTATCGTGCCTGTCAACCCCTCAATGTTTTCCAACCACCAACATTTTCAGTTGCAATAGGCCTCATTGACAAATCCTACTCCTGAGCATAGAAAAATGTATAAATACCCTATTCATTGACATAAACGAGGTTGGAAATTTTTCAAAGAGGACAACCTAGAGAGCATTGACTAGCAACCTTGGATGCTCGATTGCACACAACCCCTAGCACTTGAGCACCTGCAAATGCTTCATCCTTCATCCCAAGGCTTGATGTTTGACCTACCATCTACACACATAGCTACGGTTTGACTGGTGCACTTTATTTCTCTAAATCAATACAATATAGTATTTTGCCTTCCATTACGCTATTTACATTATTCTGGTTCATTGCGCTATTTACATTATTCTGATTCATTGTTTTACATTTTTATCATTTTTTTTAATTCTTACATTACATTTTCACTCCATTTACATATTCGTGCTACGTTTGTTGTGATAACCCCAGCACAAGCTGTAGCTTATGCTCGGGGAAGTCCTTGGTTGATTTACGTGGAGACCATCCAAGGCACTCTACCTTCATTTTTTTAGCTTGCCCTCACGCAAAGGTAGGGTCATCTGTATCTCTTTGGAGATCTTTCAGTGTTTGTATTCCTCAAGCCTTACGTCAATGATTTTGGATGGTACAAAAATTGGCACTAGAAGGAGGGCCTTACCTACTTATCGTCTGATAAAACCTTGGTCACGCTATGGTTCAAAACGCTGCACAGATCAAGTGCTAAAACCAAAACCCTCATTCATGCTGAGCCTGTTCATGCTGAGCTTGCTCACGTTGCAGATTAACATACACTGACTTGCACACATTGTTAGTTAACACATGCTACAAGTTAGTCATGCTGGTCAGTGACGCTGCACACGTTGCACAGTTGCACACACTGCACAGCTTCACATGTTGCCCAATTTGCTCAAGCTCAACTTGCATATGCTACTTGCATAAGGTCAGCTTGCATACACCTAGATTTCTCAAGCTCATCTTGCATATGCCCAGCTTGCTCAAGCTCAACTTACATATGCTGCTTGTATACACTCAGCTAGTCAAGCTAGTTACACACATGGAATCTTCTCATATCAAAGCAACATTGCTTGTTTTTGACCTTAATGCTGAAATCTTAAATCCTATGCCTATAACTGAACCCATAGTCATTGTTAGAGAGATGAACCTTCAAGGGCCAACTCTTTGGTTACTTAGGCTACAAGGCAAAGACCCCGCCTATACAATTCTCACCCAAGAATAATACAACTTCATCTACGTCAAGATCCAAGCTAACCTACCCATTGATTGCATAGAAATGGAAGCAAAATGACATTATGAACTCATCTATAAGGGAGGCCATAACTTTACCCCTTTAGCATATGATGTGATTCCCCTCTCTGAATCCCATCACAAACTCGTAACCTAGCTCCTCATGTCAAGGAATCAAACCTTGTGGCAACCCACTGTAGAGCCTCAAAATGGAGACGAGGAAGATGACTTCGTGGCTTAATCCAAACATGGGGATTCGTATTACACTCTTAGTCCTCATACCTACATACCCATTATTCCACCCTTTCATGGGAGAGACTATGTCTCCTCATGCAATTACAAGCACTCAAGAACTTGTCTCTCAACAGGAAGCACCTACCCTCATTCCTACTTTCCCTACAACCAACACCCAATTCAATATGCCCATCCTTGCTATTCCTCTGATTACCACTTTACCCTCCCTCTCAAAAGGACAATCCCAACAACTCCACTTTCAAATTAATATAGGATTGACCTTCTAACCCTAAATAATTGGGATGCCATCCATGATACCTAATTCTATGTCTGTTCATTACATACCATGAGTGCAAATCCAAGGAATGCCCTTCACTACTTCAACCCACCAGGTTCAGGGTGTTCCCTCACAACTTGTAATCAGGAAGGGATCCAAATCTGTCATTCAACAACATCAACCTACTCACTATAGCATACCACCTATTGCAATCCCATTCGTGAATGTCCCTCAAATACAACCGTCAATAACCCAGCAGTCATCCTTCCCAAAAATCACACAACAATCTAACTATCAGCATGTGCAATCTAACCTACCAACTAGTCCACCTAGTGCTCAAGAGTGGGAAGATGCTATAATGATGATGCAAACATTAACCAATGAAGTAAAGCGCCTTAAAATCATAAACACTAAAGAAGTCAAGGTGTTGGACTTCTATCAAGATGATCTGATTAGCTCTTCAGTGCCACCGTTGACTTTACCAAAAGGAATTTCAATACCATAATTGACCAAGTATAATGGAGAGGGAGATCCAAATGCTCACCTAGTGACATTTTGATTAGAGTGCCTCTTACTTTAGGCATGGCCTCATGCAATCCTACATGTGTTTGCCATGTCCTTAACTGGGAAAGCCATGGACTAGTACCGAGATCTACCACATAACTCCATATCCTATTTAGAAGATTTGTTACATCAATTTGTTGCTTGTTTTAAGTATAATTTGAAGCCTGAAGCCATGATAGATATTCTAATCCAAATAAAACAAGCACCATTAGAGCCCATACAAAAATTCATCCAAAGATGGAGCTCTACCCTTAACGAACTTCATGAGCCTATCCTGGAAACGTATTTACTTAGAATCCTCAAGAGTGCCATGAATGATTTTGTTAAGTCAAAACTCTATTATCTGAATGCTCGCAGTTTGAGTCAAGAATTTGTCCAACTTAAAAACATAGAAGAGGTAGCACAAAAAATTCATGACCCATCTTACCTAACTTTCAAAAGCCAACATATGAAGAAAGATAAAGATAAGTCTAAAAGAATAGTCACAGCAGTGATAGAGACATTTTGATCCAACAATGTAGGGTAGAAAGGGAAATAACCCGCCACCCCCACTAGTCATGAAAGAACTGCTCCTGTACCTACACTTGAACCCTCCTTTTCCCAAACTGCTGACACAAGTCATACTCGTACCTTCAAATGAAAAGACCCTACCTAGTACACACCCTTACCCATGAAGTCTTCACAACTACTGGACCAACTTCTAAAGGTTGGATTGATTCAACATAAGCAGATGTCTCCTTCAACATCTCAAAAACACAATTGATACTATGAGTGGATTAAAAACCAAATGTTGGCAATCGCTAATGAACCCCTTATCCCAAGAGGTTTGAGGTTAGACAGATTCTGTGAGTATCACCAATGATGTGGGCATGGAACTGACTATTGCTTTACCATAAAACAAGACATACAATGTATGATTGATAGAGGTGAGATAGTCTTTGATGAAGCCAACCCAGTAAGACCTCAAAATCAGCCTATGGGGGTCTACAAAGACCCTCTTAACACCAAAGAGTCACACTATGTGATTAACACCATCCATGTTGGCAATGAACAAGACATCCCATGAAGCCCTTATGTGATTCATGTGCCTGCTGAAACAATGTCTATGCTAACACCTCCACAAGCTCTTTTTGCCATTCATACACCTCCTATGCCACAAAAACCATTTTTCATCCGAGTACACCCTACGGTTGCAACAGCAAGCATGCCATCGCAAACTCGACCTGCTCCATTTGTAATCTTGGTGCCAAAACACTCCGATGTGCTACCCCTAATAGTTCCTCCATGACCCTCATGCAAACACCTCACCAACAGACTAAATAGGGAATGTCTGGCAAAAGAACATCATGGTCATGAGTTAGGATCACCAAAGCCCACACCACTGAATGTTATCCCTATGGTTCCAGTTACTGATTAGCCTAACACAAGTTGTCAAGACAAGAACTTGAGAATGTCTGGTGTCCCAAATCCAAGAGCTACACTTAATAACAAAAAAAATATTCCGCAAGAGATAAAAATTTTGGGCCAAATGGATCAAGTCTCAATAGATAAAAACATTGCAAATAGCAAAGACTTGGCTAGTGCCCTGACCTAGGTTACATAGGCCCTAAAGCAAAAGAACACCTCTCTAAGCCTATATGACTTGGTAATGACCTCTCTGGTACATCAGGAAGCTCTAGTGTGTGTGTTGACTTCAATCCCTATCAGTGAAGACCTACCTACAAATGAACCATCTATTTATGTTGTATTGTCTCCACATCAAGAATCGAGGTCCACATCTCTAGGATTTCATGCCAATGACATCAAACAAGATGGAAAAATGAGAGAGGTCACTACCGCCCCTATGTTTAGAATGATACAAGTTAACCAATTTAAGATACATAGGGTGCATGTTGATGATGGGGCAACAACAAATGTAATACCTTTTCCTGTCAATGAATGACTAGGCCTCCTGAAACAAATACGGCCAATGACAACATCACTCTTGAAATCTTTTAGTGGTTCCCGTGTCGTGGTAAAAGGCACGGTTACCTTGGATTACATAGTAGGGGACCGGTTTCCCACATCAGCCGAATTTGTAGTCATGTATGAGATGTTGGGGTTCAATCTGATTTTGGGACAACCTTGGTTATCTCAACTAAAAGCCGTATCATCACCGATCCATCAAGAAATTCACCTACCTTATGAAGGCGATGAAATCATCATACATGGGGATGTGGCAACATCACTTACTTCCTCACACATAGGAATGAACCAAGGGTTAGAGGTTGAACTCTTTGAACCTAAGAAAGAAACCACTAGTGGAACCCTAGACTTTGGTCAATCTCCAACCCGCGACCTTCCTAAAATAGAAGAAGCATTGGAAGATGCAGACATAGGAGCCATTCCTGTAGATGTCTCTTGGTTAGAACTACCCTTTGACGTATCCAATGAGGGAGATGGTGAGTACAAAATCATGCCTACACATCCCACCCTTCATAGAAAACTACAAAAATTAAAGAAATACATCAAAAACTAAGATGAACCATCACATGTCTAGAATGATGTTAAACTACCAAATGTCTGCAATGATGTTAAACTAGCCACAGTCAGAAATGGCTGGTTCTTTTAAATTTACTAAAATAACTATAGTCTCCTCCCTTTCTTTGAAAAAGATGCAATATTCCATCATGAATTTAAACTAATACACGTGGCCCAGAAAGGCCTTAAACTAGAGCACAGTAGATTATCAGTTTACTGAAACTTTGCTACGTCATTATTGTTTAAATTTTGCAAATTACAATTTCTGTTTATTTTATGTTTACCAGACATGACTCTAGTTCACATTTACATACACAAATAAACTCAAAAAAGAAAAAAAAATATACAAATATATGTAATATGGAGTGTTAACATGGAAATAGGATGATGACATATTACACCATGATCATGTTACATCTGTTCTCATACAATCCAAAAACAATGAGACCAGCCAAAAAACAAAAACAAAACAAAAAACTGAAAAGACTGATAAGACTAACAAGCCAAATTATGCATTAGTATTAGGAAGGGGCTGGTCTTCAAACTCCTCTACGTCATCAACTCCCATTCCACTAGGGCCAGCCTCACTATCATGTCCTTATAAAAAACAACAAAATAAGTAGACACAAACAAATATATTAAAAGAGGAAAATGCTAGAAAGAGAAAAAAATGGGGGGAATGATTAAAAATAATAAACCAATATAGGACTAAAACACTCACAGGTAGGGAGGACCTGAGAGTAGCTTCTAGGGACCCTAGAATCTCTTCTTTGGGCACACACCCCCATTCTTTCTCAAGTCCGAGGTCAACATTGGCTAAGGTTTTACCCTTGTCCACTGAAGACCAGAAAGGATTCTCAAGAGAAAACATACTTGTTGAAACCTCCCTAGAGGTAGTGGTAATGGATCTCTTAGGAGACCCCTCCATTTTGTATACTCAACAAACTTGTCATAAGAAGAGCGCAAGCCTAACCCATCCACGAACATCTCCAATTGTCGACGTTCAACTCATTTCTCCTTCAATCATTTTTTGTATTGGTGCTTATGATCTTTCTAATCCTAGCCCCATTTACATACTTTAGATGCAAAGGAATTCCATTCATGGCACTTCCTATTTAATAAATCCATCTGGGCCCTCTGTTTGACTAGTTCTCGAATTGCCTGCACCTTGCTATTCAAGCCTATACAATAATGTGCATAGGTGATCTCAAATGTATGTTAGGTACTATCACTGGCCAATCTAGTAGAGGAAAAATAATAATGGGATTGCAAGTGATTCCTCTCCTCTGTCACCTTCACCAAATTTTCCTTCAATGATTGAACTTCAAGCCATAAGTGTTCAATTGAGCACCTACAGGTCTAGAGAGACTTGGCATTCGGAACAACGCAACTCGAAAATGCATCATAAATCCCTTTTGGAATCTACTCAATATCTTTGGCCAATTCTGGGAGACCATCAATATGGGTAGCCTCGAAAGGAATCCATTGAAACTTTGCACCTACAAGTACAAACATCACACATATGAGTTAATAAGAGATCGCCAATAGATGAAAAAGCATAATGAACTTAGGCACTTGGTATAATGTACACACCTAATTCAGGATGAGACCATTGTAGATAAGCAACAACATTGTTGATGATGCCCATAACAAAGTATACTTTGTTGGGCATCTCATGCCACGACCTCAATGGATCAGTGGATGTTGAATCTATATGGGAAGGTACCTCAACTGGGGCCTCTAAGTTCGACACATCCACTTGAGATGCATGTGGTTTAGGCACTTTAGCATCCATGCTTGATGTTAGGAAGAATCATGATAACCAAAATAATGTACAAAGCTAAGAAGTAAGAAATGTGGATCAAACTAATAAAATGTCTCAAGGAGCCCTTTGCTGGTCAGCTTAGGTGGATCACTAAGATGTAAAGACCCATCAAAGAAGTTTTCAAAAACACCTTTCTCCTCGCTTGAATGCTTAAGGCCATCTAAAGCCTTAGCAAGTGTCACTTCAATGGTATCCATTTTATCCTCTTCCTGTAAGATGGGAATAGCCTCAACTGCTTCTTCTCTCATTTCCTCCTCTTCATCACGCCCACTGATAATTGTTTCAGGCTCACCCATTGGAGCTAATTCTTCCATTTCCCTCTTGGGAGTACCCTCTATTAGCACCAATAAATCTAAGGTTAGCATGACATAATAGGTATGCATATGTAAGTTAGAAAATAAATTCAAAAGCGATAAAAACACTTAAAGCAAAAAATACTTACTCGCTCCTAGCAAGATGAATCGAATCTTCTTCACTCTTGGTGGTTTTGCCTCCATAGTAAGTTTCCTTGAATGATCAGCCTTTCTCACCTTAGCCTTGGCCTTCCCAACAGTCTTCTAAATCAAGTGCTTAGCTCTCCTAATAGTTGTGTGTATTTTAGGTGGTTCCAACCCCAATCTATCACGTGAATGGTGGGAATGACTAGCTGCACCCCCTGTCATGACAGAGATTGATTCTTCAATGCCTTCAGGTGGATCTCAGCAAATCTATGAAGATAGCCCACAAAAAAGGCAAAGGTAAAGTGGGATTTAGCATCAACATTGGAATGTAGCCTAATGATCTCTTCATGGAGACCAAATATAGGGAACTACGCCCAATTGTAGCGCATACCAGTCTCCAAGACTGAGTGCATAACATGTGTAGATTCAACCCCAAGACTTATTGCTTGAGAAAGAGACTTAGGAAATGCTCGTGCTCTAAAGAAGGGGTACAAAAAATTTACCTTCGTTAAGCAAGTATCGGCTTGCATGGCAAAGCCCTTAGGACCCCATGGTACACCTAGCCAATCTTCAAGCTCTTTGATCACACAGCCTTCTCTAGTTACTCTATCCACCACCACCTTGGCACCATCTGCTGGTACCCCGAAAAGATAGGAAAAGAATTTGGCAGTTAGGTGGAAAGACACCTTAGCTCCCCAAACTCGTGTAGTAAAATAGGAGACATCATCATTAAAAGAGTCAATGATGGAAACCATTTTGATCACAGGAATGTTAGGAGTGAAGGAAGTAAATAGGTCCATCAAACCTGCATTAGTAAGATGGCTAATGATTTGTTCAGGTGCCTTCCTGTGTAGCCACCGTTGTGACTCCTATGTCTCTCCAAACTTCATAAAGAGAGTGGCCGCAGTGTGCCTAGATATGACAGTAACCTCAGCAAGAGGAATGGCCACTGTAGAAAAGACATAGGAGAAATTGAGAAAAAATTAAGAATATGATAAGAAATGATGTAACAAAAGTGAAAATCAAGCTTGGAACACAAACATTTACCATTAGTAAATGGAGTAGGCACACTTGCTGCAAGATCAACCGTTTGAGGAAAAATAGGCCCATTAGGAGACCAATCCTCATGCAGCTAGCCATGAACTTGACAATGTTCAAGGGCCCTAGAGAATTGCTTAGGATAATTGACAATAGCATCCTTGGTCTAGCCTAGCACTGCAACATGAAGAGTGGGGCCCATCATGAATGCCTCCAAGGTTGTGCATGCTAAGGCAAGCCTACTATCATCCTCATGCAATCCATGCTTAGAAAAATGAGGCCTACGAAAGAAAAAGCATTCATATGTAAAAAATGATATAACATTAAAGAAATCAAAGTTAATACAAGTATAAAAGAGCATACCTATCTACTCTGTATACTATTCTAGGTAGATTTTGGAATAGTGTATGTACACGACAAGCTAGAAAAAGTGTGCTAATACTATTGTAATGGCTACAAGATGGCAATCCCCACACACGGGTCAAAGGACATGTAGATCTAGGACCTTTAGGAGTGCCCCCCTTGACTATATATGGTCCCTCATCTTTGTCAACAACAAAAGCTAACATGCCTCGTGTTGAGCCAGGCAACATGGTCTCAACAATATCATGAGTCAGTTGCTCACTCAAATGAGACCATATGAAAATGCTGAAATTCTGCAAAATAAATGATAAAAATGCACAAACATTTGGATGAAACCATATTACATGTGCCCTGATCTGCATGTCCTAACTAGGCATGTTCGTTTCCAAAGGGCCAAACCAAGATAGCACACCAACAAGTTCGACCACAAGGAGAAAAGGCTTAAGTCCCCTGCATAGAGCCAGAACCTTAGGTAAATAACTTAAAACATATAAATTATAAAAATAAATAAATAAATAAACCTAACAAGTAAATAACATTCAACATACACACAAGATCATCCCATGAGACAAGAACACTAGTATTCATTTTGTGTATTTGATGCTCGCTGGGGACATTAAAAATCCATTTCACAGTAAACCAACAACAAAACATGTACATTCACTATCTAACCCAAGAATGAAAAAGAAAAGGATACAAATAACTAACAACACAAAACTAATAATTTATAGCTTTCTCATTCACTCATGTGCCAGTTCCAGGGAACTCACGTTGCAATGCATGTTGCAGTAATATGACTAGGGAACCAATGTGCAATGCAGCTCACGCTGCAACCCACAATGTGGTTCACATCGCTACTCACAATGCAGTTGATGCTACAACTCATGTAGTAGCACAACTCATGCTACAAAGGTAGCCAACTCTAGGGCACTCATGCCCAAACAAAAAACTACGTTTTCTCTAGGGCACTCATGCCCAAACAAAAAGAATTGCATTCTCTCTGGGCGTTCATGCCCAAGCCCTCGACACCCAACTCACTCCCTCAACCCTCATGCTAGGAATAGCCCTAGAATAGCCCTGCCTCTAGCTCATGCTAAGAATGGCCCTGCTGGGAAAGCATGTACCCAAGGAAAGTTTGAGGACTCTTGATGTGAGTTGGAAAACTTATTTTGGGTCCCATGAGTAATGTCTAAGGATAGTTTATTGGAGAACTTTTTTTCCTTTAGATGCTAGCGTGAGCCACCTGCTAGCCTTAGGGTTATCCCACAATCTAGACATAGATTTGCCCAAAATAGTTGATGTGTACATGAAAAACAAAAACCACAGGTAAATGCCTGATTTGGGTGGGGATTGTTTACTAGTCCCAGTCGCAACCCACACTAAGGATAAGTGCACACCCTACAACCCTGCAACTCACGCTGATGCACACCACTCTACAGCTCATGCTAGGCATGCCCTAGGTTTCTCACACTGACTAATCCTCTCCCATAAATAAATAGTAAATAAATAATAAATTTTGTAGGATTGAGCATGCCCTATCCATCACTCATGCTACATATGCACACACCATCACCAAAATAGCAACCACAAAAAATAGCAAGTTCCAAAACCCTAGTAACGTCCCTGATAGCCAAAATTTACAGAAAAAAGAAATTCATGATATAAACCCCAAAATGTAGCAAAATTTGCACTCTGAAACCATGGCAAAAATGGTATCCCTAATGGCTCATACTATACTCACGCTACAATTGAATGGTGTCAAAATAAGAATGAAAGAAAACATACGTGCGTAGGGTCCCCTCCCATGATGAAACCCTAGGTTGAGGAAGGCATCAGAGCAGTTCTTCGATCTCATCTACAAATTCCAGATTTTCCTGCTTCTTCCCTTTTCCTCGGTAGTCCTGCCTCCCTATGCCCTTCATTTTTCTCACGTTATGCATGCCCTGTAACTCACGCTACACTATGCATGCCCTATAACTCATGCTACCCTGCAGTTCCCGTTGCTCACACTACCAATCCTATAGCTCACGTTGCACTGTACACTAATGTTGCACTATCTGGTCATGCTCATCACTCATGCACTAAATCTTGCTAAAATAACTCATGTTTTGCACCTTTTAAACCCCTTCTATTTTTCTTACCCTTTTGAAACCCTCTATCCAATTTATCTACTTTATTTTATTCTTATTCTATTTTATGTTTCATCTTTATTTCTCATTCTTGTGTTCTCTAGTTAATTTCTATTCTTATGTTATCATTCAAAACACCTTTTCCTCATTCTTGGAGTAGAGCCTAAACATCAAAATAAAACAAAACGAAAAGACCAAAAATTCATGAAAGCATAAAAATCCACAACATTATTGTTCACACGAAAAATGAATACCAGTTGCCCGGTAAGGCCCAAAACTACCATGCAGTCCTGGTATGACATTAAACTACCCCTACATTCCACAATTTCATCAGAACATAAATTACATGAAGCTAGTTTACATTTAGTAACTCGCTCATCAAGAAAAAGTCACTCACACTGCTCCTGGTTTTAAATTGGTAGGAGCAAACACATGGCCAACAAGAACATATTTTCAATATTGTCTCTTAATGGACCACATGGAGAAGTAACAAGGACAATCAATTTAAAATATTTGGATCTAGACCCATCCGCTTAGAAAAATTTAATAACATCCACTAAAGAAGGATCGGACTGGCCTAAAAACATGATGAAGACTCTAGATCTAGAGGTCGATAGTATCATTGAGGATCCTATTACTGAAGTCTCTATTGCCACTTCCAGTGATAAAACTAGGACATTAAAATTAAGTGCCTTATTAGACACACAACTCACTAGTGATATCACTTAGATTTTGAAAGACAACATAGAGATGTTTGCGTAGTCTTATATTGACATGCCAGGGTTGGACCCTCGAATCATCCAACATAATATCATCCTTGATGAAAAGATTAAACTGGTGAAAGAAAAGGCATGAAAGGTTAGACTTGAGGTAGTGTTAGCAGTTCGTGATGAAATCACAAAGCTCTACCAAGCTAGTTTCTTCCAAGCGATTGACTGTTTTGACTGAATATCAAACATTGTTGTAGTCCCTAAGAAAAATGATAGTATACGCATATGCATTGACTTCCATGATCTCAACACAGTGAGTATAAAGGATGACTTCTTGCTGCCTAGCATCGATCAACTCATTGACACAACTGCTGGGCATGAATTATTATCCTTTATGGATGGATTTTCAGGATACAACCAAATAAGAATCAATCCAGAGCATCAACTCAGAACGACCTTCATGACACCTTGGGGTACATTCAGTTATACGATGATGCCATTTAGCCTTAAGAATGCAGGTGCTACGTATCAACGAGCAATGGCATACATATTTAGTGATTACATGCTTGATTTGCTCAATGATTATGTTGATGACATTGCAGTTAAATATAAAACAACTGGACAGAATGTGAAATATTTTGACTTAGTGCTTAAATGTTGTCATAAACATGACCTTAGACTCAACCTGAAGAAGTGTGTCTTTGGTGTTAAAATAGGAAAAATGCTTGTCTTCATGGTCTCCAAAATAGGGACATTAGTAGATCCCGATAAGGTTAAAGAAATAATTAGTATGCAACCACCTAGGAACCTTACTAAATTACATGGTCTACAAGGTAGACTGCAATTCATCAGACGCTTTATCACAAAACTAACAGATAAGCTGAAATCGATGCAAAACTTACTACGAAAGAATGTGCATTTCTAGTGGACTCAATAGTGCCAGGAAGCATTTGAAAACATAAAAATGGAGCTGGCTCAACTATCGATAGTTCATTCCTCGTAAAGCGATAAATCTTTTTACATCTATCTAGTGACATCCAATTCATCTATTGTGTCCATGCTTTGCCAAAAATGAGAAGATGGAATTGAGATCCCCATTTACTATTTAAGCCATGACGTAATTGCCTACAAACAATGATACAATGATGTAGAGAGATCATGTCTTGCCCTAGTCTTTTTCTTGAAGAAGTGGTGACATTATCTCTTCCGTAACCAAGTCTATATTATTTTCAAAGATAATGTGCTTCGATCTATCACTAATAACATCTATGAATCAAGTAGGATAGCTAGATGGAAAGCCATGATTGGTAAGGTTGACCTATGCTATGTAACTCAACCCTCCACTAAAGGTCAAGTAGTAATCAATCAATTGATTTCTTCAACAACACAAGATCAAGGGACAATCAATCCCGAATTCCCTGATGAAAGTGTTAACAACATCAACATTGTGCCTAATAACTACGATGCAATCCTTTACTTTGATGGAGCTTCAAATTCCTGAGGAGGAAGTGTCGCAACCATCAGAACGTATCCCTCTGGAGAAATTCGACCCTTTGCCTATCAACTAACCTTCCCTTGTACCAACTATGTGGTAGAGTACGAAGGTCTTCTTAGAGGCCTTATAGTAGCACTAACTTTGGGAATCACATGTCTTATAGTTCAAGGTGACTCACAGTTAGTACTCAATCAAGTCATAGAGGTTTACGCATGCAAGGCTTCTCATCTGCAACCATACTGTGACCTGACTAAACACTTGCTAAAACAATTAATTAACATAGATATGCAACATGTTCCTAGGAATGAAAATACCATTTCTGATGCACTTGCTACACTAGCCTTGAACATGACACCTGAGATGTTTCATGCGTTGCCTAGTTCTATAACAAATTGTGTCAAACTTATAACTGATGCTCTTAATGAAATACCCATAGCATCTGTTAGCACTACACAAGCAATAGAAAGGTATGATGACATAAAATAGTACCTTCAACAAGGCAAACTACCACAACATTTGACAAGTGCCCACAAGGATGCCGTGTGAAGACACTCTCAACAATATGCATTAATAGGAGACACATTGTGTTGTAGATCCTATGAAGGAATCCTATTGATGTGCATCAGTAGCATCAACAATCAAGCAATCGTGGAATAGGTTCATGAAGGACTTTGTAGAGGGCATATAGCACCCAAAGCAATGGCAATGAAAATTAGATATTTGGGCTACTACTGGCCACACATGGAGTACAATTGCTTCTCTAGGGTCAAGAAATGTAACATTTGCCAAAGGGATGGTAACCTAATACATGTGCCACCTAATGAGTTGCATACTGCATAAATCAAATGGCCATTCCAAAAATCGGGATTAGACATCATTGGGGTGATAACACCACCATCTTCAACTGGACATAGCTTCATCATCACTGCAACTGAATATTTCACAAAATGGGTAGAAGCTATCCCCCTTAGGAAAACCATGTCTAAACATGTTTGCAATTTCATATTAGAAAACATCGTGATCCTCTTTGGTATCCCAATGACCATAGTCACTGATAATGGGCCACATTTTAGCAGTACGGATACTAAAAGCTTTTGTGAAAGCCTAGGTATTAATCACTCATTTTCATCACCATATTACCCACAGAGCAATGGTCAAGTGGAGTCCACAAATAAAACAATCATCATGGTTCTCAAAAAGATGCTGAATCAAAGCAAGAGACGATGGCACGAGTAGTTAATCTATGCATTATGGGCATACCAAACAATGCATCGAACATCCACAGGTAAAACACCATATAGCCTTGTATATGGGTCTGATGCTATACTACCTTTGGAGTTACAGGTTCCCTCACTATGGATAATGCTCTCTAGCCTCCTTGATGAAAGCTAGAACAACGAGCTACACATTATTTACCTTGACTCGGTGGAAGAAGAAAGGGTACGAGTGCTTGACCAAATCGAATGGTACTAGAGACAACAATGGTGACATCATCAACATGATCCACATAAGCAACCAATCAAGGAAGGTGACCTAGTTTTCAAGGTAGTCCACGAACACTCAAAAAAATTCTTAGCTAACTGGGAAGGGCCTTACTTAGTCATCAAGGCATATGATAACGAGGCATTCAAACTTGTGAACATGGATGGAAACAAGTTCACCAATCCTACAAATCACATGTACCTGAAACATTTCTATGTCTGATAGGCTTAAGGTACATATTAGTCCTGTCATCATGACCTAAAACTGATACCACAGATTAGTCTGGCAGCTACGACTTAAAACTACTATCACTAAACATCCTGGAATCTTGACAGTAAAATGACACCATAGAGCTCTATCTGGTATGACACTAAACTACCACATTTGTCCATCAAAGTCCACTAAGACTATAAACTAGCTTGTCTCTTTATAGTCTGCCACGACTATAAACTATCATTGCACCATCCGCTACGATGATAAAATGACGATGTCCAAAGTATTATGATGTGAAACTAATCCATAATAGTCCACTAAGACTACAAACTAGCGACATCATCAACAACCTAGCATCACTTGAAAAGACATGCTACTGTAGTCGGCTGTACGTGCTCCCTAAAAAGCCTGCCACCTAATTTGTCACATAGACCTGGACAAAACTAATGTTGTTCAAGATTTTGTTTCCCTTGAAACTGCACATGATGGCTCCATTCTGTTAGCTACATTCAAGTTTAGAGTGTTTAGCTAACTAAATCATTTATGATTTTCTTATCCCCTTGGAGTTGTGTTTGCAGGATGACATGCTTGAGGCATTCATGCACAAATGCACTTCATCATGAAGAAAAGGTATCACATTCTGCCTGATGCTCACAACTGGGTTAATCAATCCGCTCATAAGTACATTTCCTACTCCTGATGCATTCCCTATTCCTCATCATGTTCTCCTTACCCTACTCAGTTATAGTCCCCTGATACAATATTCTCACCCAAAGCTCTTGATACATTGTTGCACACTGTAACTCCCTTAGTAGTCACAATGCAAAACATAGTACACAATGCATGACACAAAATGCCAATGCTCAAACACAAGAACGGAATAAAAGGTAATATTTTCTAAAAAAAAAGACTATTGGCCATTCTCATACAAGCCCCAGGTGAGAAGGCAATTGTCTTGGAGAAATACTTACACTTGTTTTTCAAAAAGGCCATGTTGCACACCATTGCGTGGCTTTGGCTATTTACAACAGGCCCCGTAAACACTCTTTAAGAGTGTTGTTTCTCCAAATAACGCACTTCCTATGTCTTGTGTCCAATTCTACTAAATGTTGGTATTGACAAAGACCAAAGATATAGCTTGTTCATGTGAGAGCATTCCTATCTCATAATCCCAATGACAATCATATCCCTCGATCAACTCTTGATTTCCCTTATTACAACCAACCCCCTTGCATCCTAAACCACATTTCCCTCAATCCAATGTACTTTTGAAAATGGTGTGATGACATTCGGCTAAGGGCCAATGGTTAATGCCTGATGCATGGTTGTTCATGGTGTTTTGTACTTCTTTGTCGATGCCTCTCAGGTGGATTCCTCCTGAAGTCAACAAAGAGGGGCCAATGAAACACAACAAAATTCTAGCTTAACATTTTGAAACAAGAATAACTCAAGCCCTTTTTTCCATTCACGAGAAATAAATTGACTAAGGCATGGAACTCAAGCTAGCTTGCTCATGCTGTCAAGCTAGCTTACCCTTAATGTGATCAATACTGACAACTTTCAAATAATGTCTAAATAGTCCTAATTTAAATGGACAAGGCCTCCTTGGGTTCCACTGATGGCTACTCCAAGATTTAGCATCTAAAATCCAAGATCCCAAGTCAAAATCATACAAATCTTACTACTCACGGTGAGGTCACGCCCAGGTCACATTGGCAGCGTGAGTCCAACATGAGTAACACAAATAGCCTCGAAATAGTATCAAAATGGCTAGATTTCAAGGGTACAAGGGCCCCTCAAGGCCCACTAATGATTGCTCTAGGTCCTAGCTCTTATAATTCTGATTTGAGGCTTGAAAATACACCATTTTTAGTGCTCACGCCTAGGTCACATTGGGGTTAGCTGGGGTCATGCTGGAGTCACGCCCAGCTCACGCTGACAACGTGAGCCCAGCGTGAGCTACCAAAATGACATGGATCTAGGCATAAATAGGCTCCGATTCAGCTTTCAGGTGATCCCCAAAGGTAGGTAGTAGTTACACTTGAAAGACATGTCTCAAAAAATCAAGATCTGGTGTGAAATGTACCATCTCAACTTGCTCGCACCTAGGTCATGGTGGGGTCATGCTAAGGTCACATTGATAGTGTGAGCTACCAAGCATGGCCCAAATCCAAGCATAGATAGGCTCAAATTAAACACATAGGACATCCTCTAGGTTAGGTAGTAGTTACAATTCAAAAACAAGTCTTAAAGGTGGAATTTTGACACAAAATGCATCATTTTTGATCACGCACGCTGAGGTCACATTGAGGTCATGCTGGTAGTGTGAGCCCAGCATGAGCACTAGTCAAGACCAAGAAAAAACACTACAAATGCATGATGAGGACACACCAGGACAAGATCAAGGCATGCTAGCAACCCTAATGAAGAAAAAAAATTTTCAGCAGCAATCAATCCACAGATTCAGAAGTTCCAAGCTAGACAGAATCAAGATCTCTTATTGTACATTATCAATCATTGTAAATTTTTCATGTTTTTTAAGCTGGTCAAGCTAAAACAGATTGTAAGATACAGTGTAAGCAATAACTATGGAGTTATGCTTAGTAATTGGCATCTGTAAGATACATAGTAAAAAGCAATAACTATGGAGTTTGACCTACATTACATAGCTTAAGCATTAACTAAAGGTCAACTAATAGGCATAACTCATGACTTTTCCTATAAATGATCAAACAATAATAGATATAAAATTTCTAGATGAGAATGTTAGTAGCATAAGCCAAGTGCTTGCCAACTTTGAGGCAATCTTATACTTTGATGTTGCTTCAACCTCTCAAGCAGGTAGTTCTACTGCCATAATCACATTTCCCTCTAGGGAGATCTCACCCTTTGCTTATCACTTTCCATTTCCTTGCACAAATAATATAGTAGAGTACAAAGGTCTCCTTAGAGGCATCTTAGTAGCCCATGATCTAAGAATCCAAAACCTAGCAATTTGAGGTGATTCATAGTTAGTTGTTAATCAAGTTATAGAGGTTTATGCTTGCAAAGCACAACACTTACAACCTTACTATGACTTGACAAAGCACTTTCTCAAGTAATTTGCAACCACAAATATCGAACATATTCTCCATAATAAGAATGCCATTGCTAATGCATTAGCCACATTAGCCTTAAGCATTGCATCTAACATGTTTTATGTTTTACCCACCTTAGTAATGGATTCCACTGAACCTATTACACAAACAACTGACATTGCATCCATAGCCACAACAAGCACAACTCACGCACAAGAATGATACGATGACATTAAGGAAAATCTTCAATAGAGTGAGCCTCCACAACATCTAATCACTACCCAAAAGGATGTAGTGTGAAAGTAATCATGGTAGTACATCTTCATAGGTGATAACACGCTCTCTTGTAGATCCTATGATGGCATACTACTAACCTACATTAGCAACAAAAAACTGCAAACAATCATTGATCAAGTCCATGAGGAACTATGTGGAGGTCACATAGCAACTAGGACAATGACATATAAAATCAGATACTTAGGCTACTATTGGCCTTACATGGAGTGTGATTGCATTTCCAAGGTCAAGATGTGTGATGTGTGTCAATGGCATGGAAACTTAATGGGTGTGCCATCCATTAAACTACACACCATATAGATCATGTGGTCATTCCAATGCTAGGGGTTGGATATCATAGGACCTATCATGCCAAAGTCTTCCATAAGACATAGCTTCATCAGAGTTGTAACCGAATACTTTACCAAGTGGGATGAAGCTATTCCCCTTAGGAAGACAACATCACAATAGGTTTGCAAATTCATCCTTGACAACATAGTAACCTAATTTTGTCTACCCATGACTATAGTCATGGACAATGAGCCATAGTTTAGTAGTGCAGAAACTAAAGCCTTTTGTGAACAAGTTAGCATTAAGCATTCCTTTTTGTCACCAAAGCATGATCAACATCCTAGCTTCCTACTATTTTTCCATATTTTCAAGCTCATGTCTTTGTTATGGAGTCTTGAGCACCTACATCACCATCATCCTTGACCACTTTGCTAGCCTTCTTTGGATGCTCACCTTCAATGTCATTACTAGAGCTATTGTATCTTTTTGGCTCCAGCACCTACACTGCCCTTCTTTCTTTGGCACTATAAGCTCTTGAAATTGGTCTAGCACTCATAGCACTTGCAGAACCCTTGCAACTAATATTCCACTCTTATCTCATCTTGTGTGGTCATGTTCATGTTTTCTCTACATTTTGTTTGTAGAAAGAAGCTCTAGAGGTGGTCATTCAAAGGAATGTTTCATCATAGCAGCAAGTCACCACATTGCTCTGATGTTCTTGTTTGGACACACCAAGCCACTTAAGAGTGCAAATCCCTCTTACCCCACCATAGCCTATTTGCATTTACATCTTTACCTTACATTTTTCCACCTTCCTTGCAAGCTTCTTCAATGCACATGGCACCCTTCTTTCAATCAACCATAGAACCCATGATGGACATAATAGAACTCATCTCATAGGAAGCCTTTGTGGACTGGTCAAAGTCCAAGAAAATGTAATGCAACTCATCCTAGGAAAGAAACACCTATCCTATGGACACAATGTAGTTTCCTTTAAGCAAAGCTCATCAAGTGACACACAATCCACTCAATGATAAGCATCTTGGAGCTAGCATTTCACAAAAAATAAAAAAAAGAAACTGAGGAAAAACATGTCCCCAAGCAAAATTTAGCAAAGCTACAATTTCACAATCAATCCAACCCTAAATTCACATTAGCGTTCTCATAAGCACTTTGAAAAAAGATTAACATGTTAGAGGTAAGCCATTTTGGTGCTATGGATGATAGCTCTCACACAAGCATTCCAATGAGAGGTCTTTTTTTGACTCTCTCACAAGCCACCCTAGTGTCATGATCATAGCTAGTCATGCTGACTCTACATCTTGCAGCATGATACACCATTTTCATCACATTCCTCCCTTGCTATCCCTAAACCAATTCCCTAAATCCATTACCTTTAGCACTCTTGAGCCCAACAAAGTGCCATCTGACCAAGTACTAATGAGCGATGTTCATGCCATGCCTGCTATGGTATTTTGGATTCTTTGTCAGTGTCTTTCAAGCCACTCTTCTAGACATCAACAAAGAGGGAATTCCACTATAGTTAGCATAACATGTAGCACAAAACTAGATTTGCAAGATTTTCTAAGTGTCGACAATAGTTGCAAAAGATTTTCTAATTGTTGTGCTACCCTCCCATTCTCCCTGCTATGCTCCAAAGCATAGTTAGCATAGCATGCACTTTAGTGGCTAGTTTTCCTAAGTGTCAATCTAGGAGCTATCAAGCTAGCTTAGAATGAAGAAAACAGTTTGGTGAATCCTCTAACTTCTGGGGCTACCCTTCCTACTATGCTCCAGAGCATATCCAACATAACCTAGATGAGGATTGCAAGTTTTGCCAATTTTTTTTCTAAGTGTTAGTTCTACACTCTCACTTTTTCCTAATACACTCTAGAGTGTAGCTAGCACTGGACTTCAATTTTTGTAGAATATACCTTATTTTTAGGCTACACTCCAAAGTGTAGCTAGCGTGAAAATGTGAGATAGCCTCCAAAAGCTTCCAGAGCTCAACACTAGCCTTGATCTTAGATCTGACACTCCTTTGACAAGAAAGATCAGCAATTTGCATTTCTTTTACATCTCCCATTTGTCCAAAAATTGTACCTATAATCAAATCCACTTGAAAGAGGAGAGAGTGTAGTCTTGGAGTGTAGCCTCCAAATTGCACTATTTTGCATTATTTGTAGGTACATTGCAATATTTTTAACTCTGGCACATGCAGTCTTGGTAGCATAGTCATAGTCCAGTAGTCTCTTGGGATCTATTGGACCACACCAAAGCATAGAACCAGTTGCTCCAATGGGGGTGTCTCTATGGTTAATGTAGCATCAACTACCCCTTTTGCCACATGATGCCTAATCTGCATTCCACACTAAACCTAGGCTTATAAATATCCCTGTGTTTCACATTTTAGGAGTTTTCATTTTAAAGCATTTGGTTGGAAAATATAAGCATCATTTTTGGTATTTGAGTCATTTGGAACACCTTGCATCCCAAAAACACATTGCACCTTGGCAACACCTTTGCACACCATGCAGCATCATAGCTTATAAGACACCATGATAGCCAACCTAGCAAGCATAAACTTTATAGTGGACATCAATTTCCATAGCCTAGACACCCTAGAGACTATGACTACACTACCTACTATGCCTATTTGTAGATTGTGTACCTCCTCACCTCTCCTTTGCAATTACAACACTTCCCGCATTTGAGGTAGTGCCATTCTTTCTCTCTCAAACTCCATTGCATTTTCAAGCATTTTCTTTGACATTTAGCATTGAACTCACATTTTTTCACTATTTTGCATGGATTTTCACATTTTCATTATTGTTTTTGCACTGGGAAACCCTACCATTCTTAGGCATAGTTGACCTTAGTACCACCAAAGACACCATGTGAACCCCTAGCACTTGTTTGTTGAAACACCACACAAGCCCCAATTTGATTGACAAGATTTTCCTAGGTGCTCTGCCTTCATTTTCCCCTCCAATGATGGCCCTTCGGATGGGGGTAGGGTTAGGACTATATTGTAGTCACAAACACCTTAGCGTGACCTTTCCAATAGTTGATGTTTTTGGTCACTATAATATAGGCCACATAAAGTAATAAAACCAAGCCACCTAAGTCACCAATATTGCTAGTTTAAGGCTATGGTGGGAAATGGTACCAATTTAAGGTGCTGGAAAACTATGGTTCTAGTTTAATATAGTAGCGAATCATGGTGTTGGTTTAAGGCCCTAGCAGGCCATGTTATCATCAATTTTAGACCCTGGCAAGCTATGTTACCTATTTAAGGCCTTAGTAGGCTATTGTTTAGTAGGCTTGCTTATTGATGATCATTAGCTATATGTAATACAACTTTAAATAGGAATAATTGACTAGATTAGCCAACTCATTTCCATCCATGTCTACTATCCTAAATGCTCTATTACCATAGGCTTTAGTGACAAAGAAGGACACTTTCAAGTTAGGTAAGAATTTATCCACATGCTCACAAATAGCTTTGAGGACTAGGTCACCCTCCTTAATTTTATGCTTGGTCAAGATATGATGGTTCTGCCACTTCTACCTCTCTTGATAGTGCTTGATGTGAGAAAGCACTTGCATGTGTTGCTCCTCCATGAAGTTCAGGGTTAATATCAACAACTCATTTTTCTCATCATTGATGAAGTCAGTTAAGGCTATTTAGAGTGAAAACACCTGTAATACAAGAGGTAAAATATCTTCATAATCATAGACTATTCTATAAGGGATTACACTAGTTTCTATGGAATAGGTTGTTTTGTAGACCCATAGTGCATGAACAAGTTGCTTAGTCCATTTATGCTTGTTATTGTTGAGCATCTTCTTGAGCAAGTTGATGATGGCCTTTTTGATTACTTCTACTTGTTCATTGGCTTGAGGATAATAAGGTGATGAAAAAGAATGCTTAATGCCTATGTCATGATAGAAATCTTTGTCTTCTTGGCTACTAAATTATGGTCCATTTTCTATAACTATGGCCATGCATATGCCAAAATGAACTACAATTTTATCCAAAATAAATTTGTAGACTTGTTTAGACGTATTCTTCATTAGGGAAATAACTTCAACCTACCTACTAAAGTATTTAATTATGGTGATGATGAAGTTATGTCCTATGGAAGACTTAGGCATTATAGGTCCCATGATATCCAACCCCTATTGTTTAAATGACCAAGTGATCTAAGTAGTATGCAACTTAATTGGTGACACATGTATAAGGTTGATATGCCATTAACATGTGTCACAATGTCTAACCTTCTACAGGTAAGCACTTTTCATATGGGAATGATAATAGCTAAACCATCTAATCTTAGTGTCCATAGCTATATGTCCTATATGTCCCCCACAAATTTCCTTATGAATCTCTTCTAGGACTATTCTAGCTTCATTTTTACCCAAACACTTTAGTAATAAATCATTGTAGGACCATTGAAATAATGTGTTATCACCTATGAAGACATACTACTTTGATAATTTGTGTACAATGTCCTTTTGAGAAGTAGTCAAGCCTTGTGAGGATTCACCATGCATAAGGTAAAATTTTATATCATCATACAACTCCTTGATAGGAGTAGTATGAACCATGATCATAAAGATAACATACAGTGTACTAGGTGATGGGGATTGCACAATCCATAGTTAAGGTGGGTAACTTACTAAACACATTTGGCATCACACTAAGGGCCAACATTACTATTACATTGATTATGATGTTCTAGTTTTGGGGTATGTGTTGGATATCAATGTTTGTAAACTATTGTAATAATTGTTTCCTTGGATCATTGTATGGTTGTAGATGTTTGTCGTTACATGCATAAACCTTAGTTACTTCGTTAACAATAAGTTGTGAATCACCTTAGATCGTTAAGCATCTAATTCCTAGGTCACAAGCTATAGAAACAAAGAGAGTTGTACCTTTTTATCTATCTTGGAAGAATGAATGATTACCCTTCTCCTACCCTTCCTACCTAACTAGAGTAGATAGCTTATGCATTTCACTTGTGGAATCACTTTGATCAAACCATCATACTCAGTTATGTCTTTGTTACATAGAAACTAAAAATGATAGGTAAAGGGTTAGATTTTACTATATGGGAAAGTTGTGATGGTAGAAGAAATGCCTTCATGGATGGTTGAAGATTTGTCAAAGTACATGACTACCTCATAATCCTTAAGAACTTATCTAATGACTTGTATATATTCATCAGGGAACTCAGGATCTATGGCTGCTTGGTCATCAACAGGTGAAACTATGAGTTGTACAGCTATAGCTTGACCTTTCGTTAAGGATTGAGAGATGTAATGAAGGTCAAACTCCATGGTTATGGCCTTCCATTGAGCTATACAGTTACTTTCATAGATGTTGGTTATTATAACTCTGAGCATGTTATCTTTGCAAATGATGTTAACTTGGAGTCTAAAGAGGTAGTTCCTTCACTTGTTCAATGAGAAGACTAGTGCTAGATAATACTTCTCCACCTCAATGATTAGGTCTCATGGGGAACTAATGCATGGTTTAGGTAGTATACTAGCATCTCTGCTCTATCATCACATTACTATTAAAGTACAGAGGCAATGGTTTACCATCTTATGGAGGATAGATTGTTGATAGCTATGTTAGCTCTTACTTAAGGCTTTTAAAGGCCTCTAGGCATTAAGCCATCCACTCATAGTGAATCGATTTCTTAAGCCAATGTTACATGGGTTGTAACTTATCCGTAAGCCTAGTGATGAACCTATGAATAAACTATAACATGACTTGTAATTCCAAAAGCTCCTTGAGGTTAGTAGGTGCTACTAATTTGGATATGTTCTTAACCTTATGAGCATTGTCATGTATCCATGCCTCAAATACTACAAAGCCAAGCATCTTTCTAGTCTTGACATTGAAGACACATTTCTTAGGATTGAACCTAAGCTAGTACTTGAGGCATCGTTTGAGCATAAGATCTAGGTTATTAGCATGATCATCAAGCTCTTTGGAATTAATGGCTATATCATCTATGTAATTTTTGAGCAAACATAGCATGTAATTACTAAAGATATATGTCATGACTCATTAATAGATTTGTCCTATGTTCTTAAGGCCAAAGGACATCATGGTATAGTAAGAAGTACCCCAAGGGGTTATGAAGGTTATGCTAACTTGGTGCTCTAGGATTATCCTAATTTAGTTATATGCTGAGGACCCATCCATATAGGAAAACAAGGCATGTCTAGCTATAGTATTAATAAGTTGATCAATATTAGGCAAAGGAAAGTCATCCTTGTTAGTTGCTTTATTTAGGTCTTAAAAATTAATGCAAATTTAAATACTTCCATTTTTGTTGGAGACTACCACTATGTTGGACACCCATTTTGTGTACTCAACAACTCTAACGAAACCAACTTGGTAGAGCTTTGGGATATCATCACAAACCACTAAGGCCAAATTAGGTCTAATCTTGTGTACATTTTTCTTAACTAGTCTAATGCTAGGGTCTAGTATGATGTTGTGTTGGACTAAACCTGGGTCTAAACCTAGCATATCTTCATATGACTAGGTGATGATCTTTATATTACCATGTAGCACCTTGGTGATGTCTTGAGCCTATTGAGGTTCTAGTGAAGTACTTAGTTTAAGGGTTTTCTCCTCACCACTATGCATTGCGATAAGAACCTCAATTAGATAGTCTTTCATTATGTTACCTACCTCTAAGTCAATGGTTTTAACAAGGTTTTTAGGCCATTATAGAGGTTTCTCTATTAAGTCTATGTGATTAACAAGACTCTCAATCTTAAGATCTAAGTAATTAGGGTTGATACACAATTCTACATTACCATGGGATCCATGTAGGCACAAAGGTAGATTGATATGCTCCTAGGTACTTAATATTTGGTCCTGCATCTCAACCAAAATCATATTAAGTGGCACCTAGGTAAAGGTAAATAAGTAATGCTAAAATTCCATAAAGCTATGTAAATACATGTTATTCTAATGCAAACAAGGTCATGCAAGGCCATAAATGGAGTAAAAACAAGTAAAAAAAGTGCAATAAGGAGTAAACAAAAGTTAAACAAAGGGAAGTATGAGACATAAGGCTATAAATGGTTAACAAGGATTAGAATTTTGCTAGTTTAAGGCCATATCAAGCCATGATCCTAGTTTAAGGCCATAGCGGGCCATAATGCTAGTTTAAGGCCTTGGTAGGCCATGGTCACAAGGTGTCAAATAGTGAGTAGGAAAGTTCAAACCCCACTATTTGATTCCAATACAAGGAAAAATAGAGCTAAATAAGGCTCTAATAAGACTAATAAGGAAAATATAAGGCAATGCAAAGGCCATAAGAAGGTTACCAAGGTCAACAATGTAACACTAGGCTGAAAACAAGTTGAAATATCATATTATATGGATAAATCAAGAAACAGTGGCTACATATGATGGAACATGGATACTATAGGTCAAAAGGGATTAGATTTTTCCAATTTTAGGCCTTATTGGGCCATGATTCAGGGCTATAAGGCTATTATGCAAGTTTTTGCATTAATCATAGCTATTTCTAGGCTATTTAGACTTACACAGCAAGAGTATTGAGGAAAGTATGTTTTGGAACATCTAGAGGTCCAAAACTAAGGTTTTGTGGCCTTTCCAAGGCAACATAGAACTAGATCATTCACAATTGATTACTCAAGAGGTTAGTAAAGGATAAAATGTAGTTTTTGAAGCTTAAGCCCCCTATTTCCATGCTGGCTAGCATGGAAGGGAGGGAGTGTAGAGAGAAAGATCATGATCCAAGTAAAAATATGGTTAAACAAGGTCAAACTAGTACTTGGAACTTAGATCTATGAGTTGTGGATCCCCTAGCTTTGTTTTGAGGCCATTTGAGTCAGTTTTTAATGTTAATACAAGTTGAAATTGCATCCCTCCTTATTCCATGCTTAGCATAGTATTCCTAGCATGGAAGGATGGGGCAACAATATTTTTATGGTTTGGGAATGGTTTGGGAGCACATCAATTATGTTTCTAGGCTCCTAGAACTCTAGGTCATGATTTCCCAACTTTTTGGTTGGTTTTGATCATGTTTAGAGGTCACTTAGGGGTATCTAAGGGATCACCCCATTTCGTTCACACTAGGGGAGTTGTCCCAACATGAAAGACTATGGAGGATGAGTTTTGAGGGCCAAAATGAAGTCAAACAGTCATAATCTCAAGGTTATGAGGTCATAGGCTTGTCTAACATAAATTTTTGGTCTCTAGGTGTATCATCTTATTACCAAAAGTGGAAACATAGCTTTTTCCCTTATTTTCACACTATGTAGAATGGAATATCTTCCCAAATATGGTTGGAATAATAATCCTAGATCTAGGCCAATTTGGATCGCAATCGACTATGGATGTCATCTCCTAGAGTTACTAGGGTCAAGGGCTAGGGTTTTAGGTCAAAATTTGGTAGTTTCAGATGTTCCTAAATGGTTTTTGGGTCTCCTTATTTTCTTCCACATTGAGGATGGAGTACCTAGTGTGGATCCAATTGGGAAGATCAAGGAGGATAGCTTTTTGGCCCTTTGGAATCAATTTTGCAAGGTTTGAGTACTTTGGAAGGTGTAAATATGATCCTAGGGTGCATGCAAGATTGTAGGATGTGTTTGAGGTGTCTAAAGGCCATTTTTTAGTTCTCCAAAAGTTCCCCCTTTCTTCCATGCTAGCCAACCTAGAAGAGATGGATCCTAGTGTGGAGGAACCAAAGGACTCTACTTTTTTCCTTTTTTGTTGCTTCTAGCCATACATGTGGGTCTCCAAGGTTACTAGCATTGTTTGTTGACAAATAGGGCTAAAACCTTATCATTTAAGTGATTTTTTATGTCCTTCCCTTTCTTTCACACTAAGGTTCCTATGCTCAGCATGGAAGGTCAAGGAAGCTAGCTTTTTAACTATCCATGATCAATTTTGAAGAGTTTCAGGATTTTGGGATGTGTAGATAGGATCCTAAGATGTACACAAGGCTTCTTGATGTCCATTTGAGGTATCTAAGGGCTAATTAAAAATCACCCCAAATTTCCCCCTTCTACCACACTAGCCAACATGGAAGATGTGGCTCCTAGCATGGAAGAACCAAGGAACTTTATTTTTTACTATTTTCTAGAAATTTTTGCCATGCATGCACTATCCATAGGGTTGCTGGTGTTGATTATTGATGCATAGGATAGAAATGTGGTTATTTTGCAAGTTGTAAGAGTGTTTTTAGGCTTCTCCCCTTTCATCCATGTGAGGAATAGGATGGTTAGCATGGATGAGATCCTCCCCAACATGGAAAATCTAAGGGATTCAAGTTTGGATTATTTAAGTTGACTTGTAAAAGTCCAGTGGCTTGTAGAAGAGTTCACTTGCTTTTGTAAGTTAGTCTTCATGCAAAATTCAACAATTTTTCCTTTTCCCCTTCCATCCACACTAGGGCTAGGATGCTCAACATGGATGAGGTCCTCCCCAACATGGAAGAACCTTAGGGGATTGATACCTTTTTATTTTTAACATTCTAGTGGCTTTTAGAGAGGCTATCGAGGTTCTAGTATTAATACAAAATAATTCGACATTGTTTTCTAGCATATGGTATCCTCCATTGACCCTCGTAGCTACATCCATCTGGTTTTTACATATGATAGAATGGAAGATGTCTTTCCCACCATGGCTGAATCATGAATGTCATATCTAGGCTAGTTCAAAAACCAATCAACCTTGCATGTCAGCTCTTGGGGTTGTTAGAGTTGATTGTTAACACTTAGTGTTAATATTCACTCATTTGGAGTCTCCTAGGTATGTCATGTAGTCAACCCTCCTACTTCCACATTAGGAATGATGGCCCTAGCATGGATGAGATGATGATGACTATTTTGTACCAATTTAAACAACTTTTGGGGCATTCCAAAGCTCTAGAGGGTTCTCACAAGGTCTAGGGGTCACCAGAGTAGGTTATTTGGTTGTTTTAGATCATAAGTGAGGTTTTCTTGCATACCCCTAGGTTTACACAATGGCTCCATGCTAGGTAGTATGGACTAGGGATTCACTAGTGTGGAATAGGCTAAGGATCCAAAATTGACTTGTGTTAAGGTTAATCTAGAGTACTAGATGCTATGAGGGAGTGTTAGGCTTGAAAAATGGCTACTAGGTGGTTTATTTAGGTAATTGTTTATCATTCCCCCATCCATCCATGTTGACACTAGGATGCGTAGCATGGATGAGGCCTCCCCTAGCATGGAACTACCAAATCTCAAGGTTTTGAGTACTTTCAACTAGATTTGTGGAGGTTTTGGGGTTGCTGAAGGTGCTTGAAGGGGTCTTAGGCCATGTGGGCCCACTTTGAGGGTAACATTTGGGCTAGATGGATATTGGAGGATAAGAATGGGCATTAGCATTTTTATTCCATGCTAGGAAATGTTTCCCTAGCATGGAAACCCAAGATGTCTAGTTTTGTTAGTGTCTAACCCCCTTTTAGAGCCTAGGGTTGAAAAAAATAAATTATAACTGCTAAAAATGGTAAGAAAGTAAGCTTATAAGGGTTTTATAAGGTGGTAGACATCTATCCACACTAAGTATGGTATCCTCAATATGGATTCATGGGATTTAAGATCAAAATATTCTTCTAAGTATTCAAAAGTGGTTAAAAATAATTGTTGATGTAGTTTCTAGGCTATGAGTGAAGGCCTATGGTTGGGCCACTATCCAATATTTAAAATTTTTAAAACTGAGGTTATTTCCCACCAATCTTAGCATGGAAAATACTTTCCCCCTACACTTTACTGCACTTAGAATAATGACACACTAAATTGACAACTAGGATTGGGAGATGGGTATTTAGGTTTATATTGAGTTTTTATTGTCAAATTTTACAAGTTTCAACCACAATCTCCATTATGCATAAGAAACACATTGCTGGAGAGCTCTAGAATATATTTATGTAATAGACACAATCCATCCTTAGTGTGGAGGAACTGGATCTTCCCTATAGCCAATGTAGAACCTCCATTATTCCCAGATTCTAGATTTTTTCCAATGTTGGTGCAACTATGATGTCCAAGAAACATGGAGGAAAGAGAAGAAATTCAAGAATCCAAAAGGAGAATGAGAACAAAAGGAAACTTTCAGGTCTAGAACTATCTCTATCTAGTTTCATTCGTGGCTACCCTGAGGTAGGCAATTCTAGAAATTTTTTCTTTAGTTTCTAGTCATTTTTTCCTACTTTTCTTGTTATGGTATGGTTGTTTTCTTTAGATCTATGTGGATAGGAGGGGTAAAATTGCATCAAAATACTACCTTGTGTTTTGGCTACTTCTATGTAGATCTAGGGTTGTTATGTTGTTTTATCTTTGGGAGATTTGATTTTTAAACATAGGCTTTTCTATCTTAATGCTCTTTTTTTTCTAAAATTTGGGGATAGGGTCATTCTTCTTAGATCTAGGCCTTAATGTTTATCAAAATTTAATTTTAACAAAATCCTACTCATTTTTTAATTTTTTAAAATGGGTAATATTTTTTTTGGCTATTTTTCATGGCTATATTAAGTTAGGTTCCATGAATTTTGAGCTTTATGGTGATTTATGTATGAAAAAGGAAAGTAAAGTTTTCTATGTTTTATTAAGAAAAGGATTGGATATTTTTAAAATCTTATGTCATGGATTTTTAGCCCTACATTTTATCTTTCCAATGGCGATGGTCCCATTCAATTTGAGTATAAAACGATGAAGTTATGGCCATTTTCGTGAGGTTGTGTGGTTAGATTTTTGTGCCATCCTTTTAAAAATGTCATGTAGATTCAAAATTTTTTTCTAAGAAAATGGTAAGGGTTTTGGCTAATTTGTAGTTATGGATTTGTGTCACTTGGCTTCAGCTTTTCAATATATGTGGAATCACTCTATTTGGATTTGACATGGATTTTCAATGAATCTTTTTATTAAACTTGTGTCAAAAAGGTTTTGTGCCATTTTTAGATTTTCATCAAACTTAATAATTTTTTTTGAATAAATGGTAGATGTTTTGAATTTTTGTTAACTATGGATGCATAGGGCTTGATTCAATCTTTTAAATAGTCATGGAATCACTCCTTTTGGAGCTTAAACAAATTTTTTGTGAATTTACTTGCAACACTATGTGAAAGGAGGTTAATGTTGATGGCTACAATTTTTCTAGATTTGGCTATATTTCATGCAAATATGGTTATGTGTTTTTAGTTGTAATATCTATGGTTGGAACACTCATGATTTTAGGATTCCTTCTATGATGGAATCACTAAAATCAAATCTAGGATGCATTTTTAATTATTTTTCAATCTAGGCTATGTTAATAAGGCTAAATTCTAGTTGTATCACTTTACCCCTTTTTAGATGAATGTTATTGACATGTTCAAAAACTTTTCTTGTCAACTTCCATGTCCTTGGATACGTCTTGAAATGTTTGTAATGATCTAATTTTGGTTTTTAATGTTATAAGCAAACTTTACTATTTTTTGGTAATGTTCATGTTATTAGTTATTTCCTAGAATCTTAATTTGGTTATGTGTCAATTTGGTGGGATATCTAGGCTATAATGTTTTAGCTATGATGAATAAGGCTATAAAAGTTTGTAATAATGTTATCATTAATTTCTTAGTTATGCTTGAATAAACACACTTAGATCTTTTTACAAGGGCTAACCCCTGACTAGGATGTTTTTACAAACTTGTTAAAAATTTCAATCGGTCTTGATATTTTTACTTTTCCATACATGGTTTTCTTAAAGCCCATACTCATCATCATTGAGTTAGTGGACATTTTGTACTACATTGGAAACCCTAAGGCAAACATCCCTTTGCCTGATATGACCTTGGACAAGGTCTCACTATGGTTCTAGCTAGGGGTAACAACATTCTTTACTTATATCCTTTAGAATTTTAGTGTGATGTTGTGGTCACACTTGTCTACAAATGTGGCCAGAGTTATAGTGGAGACACTGATTCCTCAAGAATCTAGTTTGATCACCAGTTTCATCACTAAAAATCCACTTTTTAAGATAATAGGGGATGTAGTAGACATGATTAACCCATGCTACCTCACAAAGATCTAGACTATGCTAGAGTATAGCCAGTTAATGTTGACAATACTCTAATGGTGGCACATAGGGTCCACATATTATTTTAGAACTCACTTGGCACTGTGTACCATCTACAAGGGTAAGCATGGTTATTATATTATTTTTTATGTTTTTTTCTTTATTGGTTGAACTACCTTTTCTAACTTCATCAATTTTATGAATATTTTGCAAGTATAGGAACAATGATTAAGGCTTGATCACTAACGATCAAACCTTGGTGATGGATTATGTGACATTCGAAATTGTCAGTGGCTAGAACACCAAGAGGTCATTGGGCATATAGCCTAACCCTAAGTCCATGGGAGGGCCATTCTAGAGAAAATGAAAACGAGGTGCCCTAAATGGTTTGCTCGATCAGAAAGAGACTTATGTGGTGTAACAATAACCATTTGTAAAACCTTGAAAATAGTATCAGAAACAAGCCAACATGTGTATTAGCAGTAGAAGACATAAAAAATTATGCTCAAATTTGAAACAAAATGTTAAAGAAAAATGAAACGAGATTTTAAGTGAAGAAATACACCACCCCAAGATTGGGGAACATAGCTCTTGATTAAATATTGTATAGAACTGGTACGCAGTGTCAAACAAGCATAGAAAGGTAGCGTGGCAGTGTGGTCATAGTCTTTGGAATGTAGTGAATGTGGTTCTAGTAGCTACAAAGGAAGCTATACCTATCAGGCTTACAGTTGTCATGCTGTGTAGGTGTTGTTTCATAGTGCTCAAGTGCTAGAGTGATGAAGATGCTAAGAACACTCTAATGCTTGATGCTTAGGATGATTTCACCGATCATCAAACAACCCCTAAAATGTTGATTATTGGGGTATTTATAGAGCTAGGGTTGATAGGAGATGTGGATTGAGTGCCATGTGTCTTGGGTCCCATGTAGCATGGGTGTGAACAAGTCACATTGACATGCTACACTCAAAGTGTCAAGCTTTAAGCATCAAGCTCAAAGTGTGAAGGTTCACAGGATGGGAAAGGGAACTAAACATCTACCAAACTATGACCACACCACCTAGACTACATGCACCAAAGTATAAGGGACTACCATGTACCTACAATCAATGCCAAAACATATGCAACTTGGATCCTATGCTCTGGGACTACATCTTCCCCCTTTTCTGAGTAGGGTCAAGCATAGGGACAATTTCAGAGATCAATAGCAGGTGCAAAAACAAAGCAAACTACAGATCTTGGCTAGTGAAGGGATTTCAAAGCTAAAATGAAGGTCAATGCCAAGTTTTTGGAGCTTTTGGATGCATTTAGAGGCATTTCCCGAGTGTGATACATTTTCTACGCTACACAATGTAGCAAAGCATAGCGTGAACACTTAGAAAATTTTTGCAGATTTTAGCTTGTTACACTATCTACACTATGTAACATAGCAAAGAGTAGCACCCACATTTTGATGAATTTTGCAAAAATTTGAAATGTTTCCTCATGGCATCCTAAGCACACTTTGAGGGTGAAGTAAGACAGGTAGCCTCAAAAATTAGAAAATTTTCCAAATGCATCTTCCATGTCTAGATAGCATGAAAAAATTCTTATCCAACACTTAGAAAAATTTAAGCCGTAATACTTGTGCTACATTATCTATGCTATGTAGCATAGCAAAGCATAATAGGCCCAAAATATAGAAAATTTTTCAAACTAGTTTTTCCATGCTAGGAATCTTTAACAACTCCTAGCCTGGTAGTTGGATGAACTGGCA
This sequence comes from Gnetum montanum, assembly GCA_015680685.1. Taxonomy (NCBI): domain Eukaryota; kingdom Viridiplantae; phylum Streptophyta; class Gnetopsida; order Gnetales; family Gnetaceae; genus Gnetum; species Gnetum montanum. Next base: position 172,581 of record MNCI01012565.1, on the reverse strand, counting down.
ACTAGGACATGTGTCAAGCTGGGCAAGATAAGAAGTGTAGCAAGCTTGATGATCTAGGAGATAAAACATTTGTTGAACTATTTAGTCCATCCTCAGTGCCACTTGACCACTTCTACCTTAACATTTGTGCAAACTCGCATTGGAAACAAGTGCTATGCTAGTTGTGCTAGGGAGCTTAGCATGTAGAGTTAGAAAATTTGTGGACTCCCAGTGTGCTACATTGTCTACACTACACAATATGATACCAAACTTAGAAAAATTGTGCCTAGGTTTTGACACTTAGATAAATCTGCCATTGAATCGTAGGAGCCCAAAATTAGTGGTGTTTCATTGAACCCTCTTTGTTGATGTTTGGAGGACTAACCTGATAGATGTCAATAAAGAATATGAAACACCACGATGAATAAGACACCAACACTATTCATTAGTGCTCACTTGGATGACACTTTGCTACACTTGAGAGTGCCAAGGAAATGAAGTATTATATGGACTAGTTTAATGAAATGGGTCAAGGGATGGAAAGGATAGGTATGGGGGGAGGGTAATGCGATGATGGCTTGGTGCCATAGCATGATCTCTCATCGAAGTGCTTGTGAGGGAGTCAACAAGTGGAGGTGTCCTACCCTCTTGGCTTTTAACCTCTTGTCAGAGTGCTTATGAGATGGTCGATCCAAGGTTGAACCAGTTGCAAGAAGCAACTATGCCCTTTGACTTAAGAACTTGACTTATCTCATTATCTTCTTCTTTTGCTTTTTCTTTTTCTCTTTCTCTTCTTCTTCTTCACCCATTTTATTTGTGTGTTTTTATTTTTTTTATTTTTTTCGAGTAAACTATGCACTACATTTACTTAGAGGAAACCATGTCATACTTGCAGGATGGGTGATTACTCCTAAGGATGAGCTATGTAACATCTGTTGGGGGATTTGATCAACCCACAAAGACTCCCCATGGGATGAGTTGCGTTACATTTGTCATGGATCTACGGCTTACTACAGGAAAGGTTACATGTGCATTGGGGAATCTTGCAAGGGATGATAGAGATTAGAAGATCAAGAGGTAGAGGTTAGGATGGTTGAGGAAATGCTAGGGATATGCACTCTCGAGTAGCTAGATGAGCCAAAATAGACACATCGGAACAATGAGGTTCCTTTCCATTATGATGAAATGTACCCTTGAACATCCCTACTCAAGATTCATTCTACAAATGCAACATAGAGAAAAAAACTACCATGTGAAATGAGAGAAAAGTCTTGCCTACCTAGGACATTGTGAGGGCCACAAGTGCTACATTAGGTGCATGCAATGTCCAATGTGGGAAGGCTAGTGCAACTGTCAATGATGGTAGGCTAAAAAGATTCAAGAGCCACACTAGAAGTGAGCACTGAAGAGGCTAGGATTAATGCTAATGCAAGTGATCAGGATTTCTCACCAAAGGCAGGAGCTAGGAAATTTAGTCACAATATGAAGAGCCATGTTGCTAAATGCTCTTCCAAGCTATAATAATGTCAAGGGCTAAATGATGGTAGTGCTATGGCTAGGCCATAGTACTCTTGGGACTCTAGCAGGTGCTATTGATGACAAGAGCTATGACCAAGATGATTGGCGGTGGTGATAGTAGCTCTAAAATTTCAATAAGATGTCAAATGGAATCTATAGAAGATCAATAATATGCCAAGGATGGTGATGTTTCAAATGTCCTAAAGGATCTTTTCTTGATGATGTGAACTTCATTCTGGAACTACAATGCCCCACCACATCCTACCCAAGAGGCATGGGCAAGTAATGGAAGACTGAAATTATTCTCGCTTACCTATTTGGAGGACCATGTATGTTGGACTATAGGTGCTAAATCACAAACCTAGTTTTGGGTCTTGGTAGACCATCAACTATGCTAGTTTAAGGTCTCAACAGATCATGATCCTAGTTTAAGATTTGGGTGGACCGTGATGTGCTATTTTAAGGTCCCAGAAGAACATTGTGCTAGTCTAACATTGTAGCAGATGGTGGTTGGACAGTTTAAGGTCATAGCAGACCATGCTATGGGTGCAAGTTTAATGTCATAGCCCAAGGACATTCTACACTAGTTTAATGTCATAGTGGATGGTCTATGCTAGTTTAATGTCATGGTAAACCATTTGTGCCAATTTAATGTCATAGTGGATGGTATGTGCTAGTTTAATATCATAGCAAATGATTTGCTTACCTTGCTTCTGTTGTTGTTGTGATACTTCATGTTAGATATAATATGGATTTAGGTATGAGTGATTAACAAGATTGGAAAACTCAGTGCCATCTAAATCAACTAGCTTGAAGGCTCTATTGTCATATGTCGTAGTGACCAAGAAAGGCTGTTCCTAATTGGATGAGAATTTGTCTATGGGCTTATGGACAACCTTGAGGACTAGGTCCATTTTCTTGATTGGGAATTAATGCTGATTGTGGTGATGCTTTTTCCATTGCTTCTCTCGATATGAGTTGATGTGATCAAGCATTTGGATATGCTCTTCCTCTATAGAGTCAAGGTCAATGGTTTTCAACTCGTTGTTCTAAACCTCATCCATGAAGCTCAATAGGATCATGTGGAGAAATGGGACCTGCAATTCAAGAGGCAACACTACTTCAAATTTGTACACAAGACTATATGGTGTTTTACCTATTACAGTTCTACATGTCATGTTGTACGTCGAATGTGTAGACTAATTGTTCATGTCATCATCTCTTACTATTGTTAAGCATCCTCTCTTGGAGGTTGATGAAAACCTTATTTATAGCCTCTACTTGGCCATTTTCCTGAGGGTAGTACAGTGACGAAAAGGAATGTCTAATCCCAAGGTTTTCATAGAAGGCTTTGGTTTTTGCACTACTAAATTATGTCTCATTGTCTATGACTATAGTCATAGGGTGGCCAAATCAGGTCACTATGTTGTCAAGAATGAATTTTCAAACCTACTAGGATGTTTTCTTCCTAAGGGGGATAGCTTCTACCCAGTTTGTGAAATACTCGGTTGCAATAATAACGAAGCTGTGTCCTATGGAAGACTTAGGTGTTATAGGCCCTATGATGTCCAACCCCCAACATTGAAATGACCATTTGATTTGCATAGTATGCAATTCAGTAGGTGACACATGCATTAGGTTCTCATGATATTGATACACATCACATGTCCTAAACTTGGGAACCTAATCACACTTCACATAAGGCTAATAATAGCCTAGACATATAATTTTTGCTACCATTGCACTAGGAGCTATATGACCCCCACATAGTACCTCATGGACTTGGTTGATGATCTTTTGTGATTCACTACAACTAACAAAAGTTAATAGTATCCCATCATAGGATCTACAACATAAGGTACTATCACCTACAAGGACGTACTGCTATGATTTTTTTCACATTGTGTCCTTTTGGGCAAATGTTAAGTTTTGTGGGGGCTCTCCCTATTGGAGGTATTCCTTGCTGTCATCATACCATTTCTTGGCATGAGTTGTACATATGGATGCAATACTTGTTGTGTGCATTATAGGTTTATTGCAATCCACTATTGAAGCTAGCAAAGTAGAGAACATATCTAGTGATATGCTTAAAGCTAAGGTAGCCAATGCATCAGCTATGGCATTTTCATTGTGGGGCATATGTTGGACATCCATGGTTGCAAATTTTTTTAGTAAGTATTTTGCCAAATCATAATAAGGCTATAGGTATTTTACTTTACAACCATAAACCTATGTGACTTGGTTAATGACTAGTTATGAATCACCTTTAACTACTATGTTTTGAATTCCTAGCTCTTGAGCTACTAAAATGCCTCTAAGGAGACCTTCATACTCCACCATGTTGTTTGTACAAAGAAATGCAAAGGGTCAGATCTCTCTAGAAGGAAATGTGATAACAACAAAAACACCACCACCTTGTGTGGTTGAAGCACTATCAAAGTGTAAAACAACCTCAAAATCGACAGGTACCTATCTTATACTGCTAATGTGCTCATTTGGAAATTCTAGATCTATCATTGCTTGATAATCTATGGGTAAAGTTATGAGTTGCGTGGCTATTTCTTAACCCTTTGTGGATGCCTATGTTATGTAATGTAGGTAAAAATCCATGGTTATTGCCTTCCATCTTGCTATTCTACTACTTTCATATATGTTTTTTGTAATAGATCTAAGTATGTTACTTCTACAAATGATGTTGACTTAACTGTGAAAAATGTAGTGTCTCCATTTTTTTAGCACAAAGACTAAGGCAAAATAGTTTTTCTCTATATCATTATATTTTTCCTCATGTTCTATTAGCACATTACTTAGGTGGTAAATAGGAACCTCATAACCATCATCTCTCTTTTGATAAAGCATGGAAGCAATGGACATGTCTAAGGTTGCAAGGTAGATGTAGAAAGGCTTATCTCTTTGCAAAGGATAAATGGTTGGAAGGTGAGCTAGCTCCTTTTTTAGGTTGTCAAATGCCTCTTGGAATTGATCTATGCACTCAAAGTTGACTCTTTTTTGGGAAAATGTTGCATTGATTATAAATTATTAGTCAACCTTGCGATAAACCTACATATGAATTGTATTCTACCTTGTAATCCATGTAGTTCTTTAAAGGTTTGCTGGTGGTGCTAAGTTGATGATAGCCTTCACCTTGTTAGGGTCTATGTGTATTCCTATTTCTGATACCACAAATCCTAACATGTGACCAATTTTAATTCCAAAGATATAATTTTTGGGATTAAGGTGAAGGTCATGCCTATAGCAATGTTTAAGGACAAGGTTCAAGTCATTCGTGTGGCCATGAGCCATTTTGGACTTAACTGTTATGTCATCGACATAGTCATTGAGTCATTCTAGTAGATAGTCACTAAAGATGTATTTCATTACATGTTGATATGTTTCTTTGACATTTTTTAATCCTAAGGACATCATTGTATAACAAAATGTTCCCTAGGGGGTCATGAAAGTAGTGGTAAGTTGGTGCTCTAGGTTAATGTGAATTTGGTTGTACCTTGAGAACCTATCCATGAAGGACAACTAGGCATGACTACCCATAGTATCAACAAGTTGGTCAATACTAGGAAATGGGAAATCATCTTTAATTATTTCCTTCTTTAGGTCTCAAAATTCTATGCAAATTTGTATACCCCCCAATTTTCTTGGGAAAAACTATGATGCTTGAAACCTAGTTTGCATAGTCAAGTGCTTAGATGAAACTGGCTTAGTAAAGTTTAGTGATTTCATTTTGGATAGCCAATGCAATATCAACCTTGATTTTACAAGATTTTTGTTTGACTGGCTTAATGTGTAGATCTATGATAATGTTATGTTGTATTATACATGGGTCTAAGCCCAGCATGCCTTCATAAGACCATGTGAATGCCTTAACATTGTTGCTAAGAATTCTAGAGATGTTGTATTGGACTTGAGGTTCTAGTAAAGAACTAATATTCAATGTTTTTTCCTCATCTTTACATGTTATAGGGATTTCTATGAGTGGATCCTCAGTTACATCACCTGCTTCTAAGTCTAGAGCTTGAACTAGATGTTTTGGCCAATCTAGTGACATTTCTAGGGATGCTATGTTGGTGTCATAAGGAGGTAGTTTGAAGTCCAAAATTTTTATGTTTATGCATCTCATGAGTTTTCCATAAGGTCCAATCAAGGCTAAAGGAAAATGAAGATTGTTGTATGTGCTCATTTTCTTAAGAGATCCTGTAAGATAAGCAACACCTATTTTAATAAAGAAAAATCCATAAAATAAGGAAGATAATGCTATATAAATTATGTAGTATTGAAAATAATTAATTTATTAATATATTTTTTTTATTATTATTTTTGTTCTTTGCTATGACCTCAATGAATCACAAAATTGCTAGTTTAAGGTCATAGCAGACCATGCTATGCGTAAGGTGTAGATCTAAGTAAAGCTTGAAGCATGGGGCCAAGCTGAATGTTCACTAAGCAAGCAGAAAAAATGTAAAAAATCTCTAAGTGTGAAAAGCTGAAAAGGTTAGAAAATTTTTCTAACTCTGGGTGCTATGCTATATAGGACATGGGATGTTCTACATTACATGCGAGATACGAAGCATTCCACATTACACATGGGACATGGGATGTTCCAAAAGGAAGATGTGTTATTTGACCCTGGAGGGTATAAATAGGGGTTTTCCTATGGTAAACCTATCATTTTCACCATTACAACCAAGTCTTCTAAGCATAGCATGGCCAAAGTAGAGCCTATCACCCACACAGTGTGACAGGGAAAGAGCGAGAGCTTGACAATGAGAAAATGGCACGTAGGAGTGAGCGTAGACACCCTAGCCTTGCCAATGTCAACAAAGGAGAGTGCACCCTCTAGCATTTCCCTAGGATGTGCATTGAAGAGCATCAAGAGGCACCATCTACCAAGTATGCCATCATGCCCTACCCTCATGATTTTTCCCTTCATGCAATGGTGCTTTGGAGTCTTGGGGTTTTGGGATAGCTTGCCATGGATAAGGACCACTGCTGCTACCATGGTTGAGAAGGGCACGCATGTCATGGATCTTGTTTGTTTGTTTTTTTTTCTTCAAGGATTTGACGGTGTTTTGCACTGCGGCACTAGGTGAGGGTTTCGTCACATGCTTCTGGGTGTCAAGTGCCATGGGATGGGACAAGGTTTTCGTTGTGTCCCATGTGGTATGATAAGGCAAGGGTTTTAAATTTACCACTTAGTGTAGTGACTTGTAGGGAGTTTTAGGTGCTCTACATCCCATGTCACATAACAGGGTTTTTTTTTCATCTGACATAGTAGGACAGGCTATCAAGCTCTGGGGTGTCCTTGAGAGCATGACAGGGAAGTTAGAAATTTTTTGGGATTGCTACATTTTGTATTTAGAAATTTTTACATTTCAATGCTATCATGCTCCATTGGAGCATGATTGACACTTGGAAAGTTTGCACTGCCATTGTCATGCTCCCTGGGACCATGACCAAGACTTGGAGAAATGTTTTCAGATTTTTTCTAGTGATTTACCATTGTCACACTCCTTGGGAGTGTGAAAAAACTAAAAATTTATTCAACTTTTTCTATTGGATTGTGTATTTTTTACACTCCTTGTGAGCATGATTAACACTTAGAAAAATTTTTCACACTTTGCTAGATGTTTTACAGCCATCACACTCCTTGGGAGCATGACAAACACTTAGAAAAATTTTATGCAAAATGTTTTATGCTCTGCAAGAGTGTAACCAACAGTTAGAAATTTTTTTTTATTATTTCATGCATTTTTTATCTACCTTTATTGTTTTATTTCCCTCTTTTGGATGCTAATGTTTTCATTTTTGTGATGTAGCAAGGTCCTATTGAAACTTGCCCTGGTAGTGATTGAACTAGTAGGGATCTTGTGCTTTATGAGTGATCCCATGCCTAATGTCCCTACAACTCATGCACATGTAGGATGCCAAGTAGTCTAGTTTCAGGAAGGTGCATAGGCATTCTTGGAATTTCTACTTCACAACTTTAGTATGATGATGTGGTCACAATTATTCGCTAAAGCAATGAGTGTCCTAGTTGAAACGTTATTTCCTGGGGCAAACCAAGGCATCTTAAAATTTATGTCAAATAAAACTACTAAAGGCAAAGGGGTAGGGATCTCCAATTAGCACCCAAAAGATCTCATACCCTTGTCTTGGATCTAGGGTATGCTAGAGTTCAAGCGCTACCATAAATACAACATTGTGTTCATTGCCCACCATGTGGGCATGGTCTTCCAAAACCCACCTAGAACCATCTAGTACACTGTAGGGTGAGTCCTATTATCTATTTCACTTGTTTTTAGCACAATATGTTGGCATGCTTGGAGATCAAATTAATGTATCAGATAAAAAGAATAGTATGAAAATTTCATTTTGTTTGTTTTGTATGACTTAGAATGCTTATCGCTTTTTTATCTATCGCTAGATTCTTTATTGATGAAGATGGCCTTCACAACAAAGAAGGGTCACTAGCCCTAGTCCAAATAGCCCTAAGAGAGTTCTCATTTGCTAAGAATATGTGTGCTAGTGTCATTGGGAATATTGGAGCATGAAACACCACAAAATTTCGGGTCTCAACATCATGACTGCAAATTTGGCTAAGTGTCAAAACAGTGGCACTTTACCCAAATTTTTTCAAAGTGTTGGGTGTAGTTAGCTCCAACTACCAGATTTGCAAAATTTTCCTAAGTGTGAGAATGATGGAAATTTCTGCATAGATTTCATGTTGTGCAGCATAGCACAACATAGCACCATGTCACACTATGTAGTGTAGTGTAGCATAGCACCATGTCACGCTATGTAGTGTAGTGTAGCATAGCACCATGTCATGCTATGTAGCATAGCACAGTAGCAAGCACAATGTAGCACAGTTTTTAAGTTATGCAGTGTAGCACACAATAGCTAGCTTGACACTACAAGCATATCATGTCCTACATGTAACATGGGATGAGCATAGTAGACAACATGGTCTCATCCACTGCACTTCCACGTGGCACCTAATCAACATTTTCGACTAATCCTAGCCCGATAAATACCCTTGGAACCCTAATCTTTTAATGGTTGGCATTCCTTGACTATTGGCATTCCCCAAGGGTTAGCATTCCTTGACTATTGGAATTCCCCAACAGTGAGCATTCCTTGACTTTTGACATTCCCCAAGGGTTAGCATTCCTTGACTATTGGCATTCCCCAGTAATGAGCATTCCTTGACTATTGGCATTTCCCAATAGTCAACATTCCTTAATTGTTGGCATCCCCCAGCAGTAACCATTCCTTGACTATTGACATTCCCAAGTGGTGGGCATTCCTTGGATGTGAGCATTTTTTAAGCACTTCGCATTTGGTATTTTGGGATCTTGGCACTAAGCTCTGTGGGTGAATAAGACCCAGAGTACACTACACTAGCAGAGAAGTAGAGTTGCACATCACGGCCCACTACAGCCCCATTGCAACCCTACAGAATATTGCACAGTACATTGTGGTGGCCAACCTGGTTAGCACGGTTCATCACAATCACCACTAGACTTCACGACCCAACACCAATGAGGCTATGACTATGCTCCCACTATGCCTATAGTACACTATGTATACCTTTGTGAATTAACCACACTCACATTTTTGGGTGGTGCACTATTGTTCTTAAATTCTATTGCATTTATCAAGCATTTCTCTCTGGCATTTAGTGTAATGCTTGTACTTTCTTACTATTTCATACATATTTGCACATTCATGTCATTATTCTTAGGCTAGGACATCCTACTATGCTCTAGCTGAGCTAGAACTGATGCCCACACATAACATAGTATAAACTCTTTTCACACATGATCATTTTAACACCATGTAAGTCCTTGTTTGATTAACAAGATCATTCAGGGCACCCCGTTTCCATTTTCTCTAGCACGGCCCTCACATGGATTCAGGGTTAGGCTAAGTGCATGATAACCTCTTGGTGTTTCATCCACTAATGTCTTCAAATGCTACAGTGCATATATGAGAACTTACCTAACCAAGTATTCCAAATCCTATGTGAAGTGGATCTTCGGTGGTTAGATGGTGAGTGGGCATCCCACTGGATACCCACTATGGAAGAAGTTTCAGTCCAAGTACTGCCATTCCCCACACCATTTATGCTAGGTAAGTTGTTAGCCATTTAGTTTATTTTTTGTGTAATTTTTTTAGTTTATTTTTTGATATCATTGTTGGTTATATTTTGTAATTTACTATAGCTGCAACCAAGTCCAAGGAGGTCACAGTGATTGTCTTAGGATGCATTAAGGGTAACTTTCTTTTCAAGTATGGTGAAGTTGACGATTTGCAGCACTAGTTATGGCATGAGGCCCCAAAAAGAATTACCCAAAATGTTAAATAGGTTGGGCTCATGGACCTCTTTTTGTCCCTAAACCTAAGCATCCTGACAATAGAAATGATTGCCCTTGTTGACTCTTTCATGAAGAGCGCTGATTACTTCCGCACACGAGTTCACAACATGCGAGTGGTCTTGGAGATCACATATGATCTCTTTGGTGTCCCCTTTGAAGTTTTACCTATAGGTAAAAAGAATAACAAAGACCTAAACCACAAAGGAGACATTGAGGAAGGGCTAGGCACCGAGATAGGCTAGAAGGGCATCCCCATGAAGTGGGTGAAACTGATAGTGGCCCAACACATTTATTCCATCATCCAAGCTTGTGCATTCCCCAAGCTACTTCCCCATGGAAATATCCTTGGGGTAGAGTAGGCTCAAATTATGAGAGACATGGTGGAGAAAGGGACACAATACAATTGGGCCAGCTGCCTTGCTAAGGGCCTACGAGCTAAAATCATCAAACTTCATGGCAACCTCGAAGGACACGTTCATGTACATTTTTCCTTTTTTATAGCATGCTTATGTAGGTCTGTAGAATTTATAGTGGTCCATGAAAAAGGAATATGGATGGTGCAATATTACACTGAAATATCCAAGCCATGGATCTATCATCTATTCTACACAACACAGTCACAGGACCCCTTGGAGGCCATGAGCAAGTCCTTTTCTATAACCACAAAGGGCCAAGTAGGATTGTCCTACCATATTCCCAATAGTGCTCGAGAGGCTCCTCCCATGAACATAGGCAATGTAGTGAGAGGGGCACAACTCATCACTGAGACAGTGTGATCAAAGCTACAAATTAAAAATGCCTCAACCTATGAAGGTGCATATGCACAAAATTGAAGAAAGGGGTAAAAGACTACATCTCAGAGTAAATGATGCATGGTTGGAGTTTGCTGGTAAATGTACATTATTTAGTAAATTCACTTCTCTTATATATATATATGTATGTATTTTAGGGAGATGTTATAACTTTGGTTTATGCAACATAGATGAGGAGGAGGATGCTACTGTGGAAGAGGAGCCCTTAGGAGAAGTGGATCCCTTAGCAGATGATTTCCCTTAGCCTAAGGGACACATAACAAATGAAAAAAGTACTAAAATCTTGAGGTAGCTTGAAGAACAAGGGCTATAATTTGAGGATCATAACTTTGACTATTTTTTGAAGGCATGTAGATAGGTGATCCCCCCACTCTCATCCCTAAGGGTTTGCTAGGTAGGAACTTTGCACTACCATTTACATTATGCTCTTGCTTTCCCTCTTCTCTCTCATCCTCTCCTCTTTTCTTTTCTCCCTATATTTTTCTTTCTCTTCTTCTCTCCTTTCTTTTTTCAATGTTAACACTTTCCATGTTGTAGTAAGTGATGCTTTCACTAAATGTCCTAAATCTTCATCCACTTTCTGCTCATCATCATGGCTAGAGATCCTAGATAAGTTTGACTTTATGCAAGGCATAGTGGATGATATGATTGATTGTTTAAAGTAAATAGATCCTAAGATAGGTATATTTGGACTATTACATTTTTTTATGTTGTTTTTTTTCACCTTTGTCTTATAACTAACATTTCCTCTCTTTGGTGTAATAGCCTTACAATTTAAATGGAACCTACGAAGAGTGGTTGAAGTTGATGTTGTACCTGAGCTCCCTCCTGAGGTAGGGGACATGCCTCATCATATATATGACAAGGCAAGAAAATTTGCACTACACTCGACATGATCATTGTGGGAGTATAGGCGCATAAACAAAGACCTTCAGAAATGAGTACAAAAGCTCAAGAAAGAGAAGGCAAGCTATGCAACTGAACTAGAAGACCTGTGATTGTGGTACAACTTTTTGATGGCCCATGATAAGTTAGATGGTAGTTTGTGTATAGCTATAATTGACTATTCCAGATATTGGTTAGCCATTAGAGGCAAGAATGAGGCTATGCACGAAGTTATTAAGCAATGCCTACAAATGGACCTCTAGCTCAAAAGAACCAAGACTAGAAGGATTACAGTGCTAAGGTGTATGAGTGGGGACAAACTCAAAAGAACCAGAAGTATTAGTATAAAATGAAATGCATAGCCTATTGTAAGAAATACCAAGATGAATCTATGAAACTCCAAGGTTACGATTTGTTCCTTGATGCTATTGGTGTGACACAGGCTTATGATAAGCTTGCTAAACACTTGGTGGTTAGTGAGTCCCCTAAAAGGAAAATTATTGTGCCTTTCAGAGAAGTTACATTTGCTACCTTTTCCCCAAGGCTACTTGTATGAATGGCTGTGGAGAAGGGGAATACCCTAGTAGGTGTTGACTTTGAAGAGGAGGATTGGGCAAACATGATAGAGGAGGAAATCCTTTGATTCTTGGTGCCTAGCCTCAATAGAATGCTCCCAGACATAGAAGTGGGCCCATCTCAAGCTGGTTAAATCTACTTTATATTGCTATGTATTTTTAGACATTAACCTTTTTATTAACTAATTTATCATTGTATTTTCATTTTATATAAGATCTAGGTGGGAATGCAGAACCTAGCGAAGTAGCAAATGAAGATGAAGGGGAAGAGCCTTAGCCCCTCATTAATACATTAAAATGTTAAAAATATAGCCTTGTTACTGGGAAATTTTGTATTTTTTTTTATGCGGATGTATCCCTAGACTATGTATTTTGTTTACAATTTAATGAAAAGCATGATATTTATTTTATTTACATATTGATCTCTAGTGACATCATTTTAACTTATATTTTAGTTAATATCCATTTAGAATTTTCTATTATATATATATTTTGAAGAAATTTGGCCCCTTGTGAGCCACCATATACTAGTTTAAGGCTATTGTGGACCCTTGCTAGTTTAACGCCATTGCGGGCCACACTTCCTATGACAGAAAGTTGATTGACAATTCTAGGCCTTAGCAGACTATGCAATAGTTTGAGGCCATTTTAAGCCCCATATGCTAGTTTAAGGCCATTACGGGCCATTTTTAGTTTAAGGCCATTTTGGAACCCATCCACTAGTTTAAGGTCATTGTGGGCCATTATTAGTTTAAGGCCATTTCGGGCCCCATACACTAGTTTAAGGCCATTGTGGACCATTGCTAGTTTAAGGTCATTTCAGGCCATGGTGTAGTTTAAGGCCATTTCAGGCCCTAGCTACCTGTAAGAGAGAGTTGGTTGCTAGTTTTAGGCCTTGGCAAGCCATGTGATAATTTAAGGTTGTTCCAAGAACTACTTCTTCCTTCCCTTTTTTTGGTTTGGTTTTTCTTTATGGTTAAATGAAAGCATAACTAATGTAAGAAGTAAACATAACACAAAATTAAAACTATACTAACAAAAGAACTAAAGACAAGTCAAGGGAATAGGTAAATTAGGGACATGCCCTAATTGCATAGATGTTTCCTAACCTGATGTGGATTAGGTGATGCATAAGTCCTAGAAGACTTGAGGCAATACTCTTCTAGGTTATCATCTGCCATCGAAAAATCCAATTCTGCCCATAGAATTTCTTCGTTGGGATCATTCATTTTGCTTTGTTCACTCATCAACCAACATTTCCTTTTGTTGCAAACAAGTGATGCATCTTTGAAAACTTCTATCTCTGACCCTTCCTCAGTGTCTATATTGTTGATAGCCCAAGGGGCTATGTCATCACCAAAGATTACCAGTTCTCGACCCACATACGATAGGTGGATCTCTTGGTGGATTGGTGAAGAGATAGCCCTTAATTGGGCTAACCAAGATCTTCCTAGGATTAAATTGAACCTAGGCATCTCCTTAATCATGATGAATTGTGCATTAGTGGGGAATTGGTCCCCTACCATGAAATTAATGGTAACTATTCCTTTGACCACCATGCATGCCCCATTGGAGGACTTTAAACAAGTCATCATTGTTGGCCTGATTTGATCTAGCAAGCCAAGCTTATCAACAATGGGGAATGGGGTAATGTTGGCTATGGCCCCATCATCAACATGCACCTTGTAAATCCTATAATAACCCACACAAATTGTTATGAACATGGATGCAATGGCTACTTGACCTTTTTCAAGTTCAACTTTAATGGCTTTGTCATTAAAAGTTAAGAGTGTTGGTCGTGATTCTTCAGTCATAGGTAGAAGCATTATAGCATGGATGGCCTTTTCCTCTACTGGCATGTCTTCTTTAATAGGAATGGATGCCAACATGTGAACCAAAGCCTCACGATGCACAAGAGAAGTCTTTATTAAATCGTATAGTCTCAAAGTTATATTTTTCTATTTTAGAGCCTACTTGACCTATGCGAGCACATCTAGAAAATCTTGTTCAGCATCCAATTGTTTGATGGTCTTTATTTTCTCCACACACCCTAAGAGATATATTTCTTAGGGAGGAGGAGACTTGGCTTTTGGTTGGATAATGGGCCTTTGAGCCTTAGTGGTTGGTTGTTGCACATGCGTGTTTGTGCCAATGGCTCTAGGTGATAAGGCCATGGGGAATTTCAACAAGGGGTTGGGCTTAGGGTGCCTAGTTGGTTCTGAAACTACCATTTTGTCAGCTAGATGCTCATCATGTTTCCTTATATTTGAAGGTTGTGATGCGGTCCCCACCACCAGGGCATAGGAAAATGGTGGATTTGTACATTTTGGCACCACAAAAGGTGCTTGGGTTGTTGCCACAACATGTTGTAGGGCTCTAACCATGAAAGGTGTAATGGGTGCCCAAGGTGGTGCCTTGATGATGAAGGAAATTAGTGGCCCAGTTGACATTGAAGCTTTAACACCATTATGAAACATGCTAAAATTTCAAGGAACTCTTGCTTCACCAGGGTCTTGGAAATGAGACAAACACTTCCACAAGTGTAGCCTCATGACAGTTTGGCAAGAAATGAATGCACTAAGTTTAAACTATTTAGTTCGACAAGTTTTCTACCTCTAAAGGTGACACGCCTGATAGAATCTCTACTACCCACCTAGGTGATTCACCTATCTAACAGTCTATTTAGAAATCATGCTTGGAGTTGTCGATGGTGCTCAAGATGCATAAAATAGTTTGGAAATTTTTCTAGTGAAGAAATTTGCTATGCCACACTATGCTATGTAGTGTAGCAAGCCTCAGAAGATAGTTGTTCATGCCATCAAGTGTAAACTGTTGCAGAACAAGGTGCTATGCTATGTAGCATAGCACAGTATAGCAAAGGCAAATCAGGAAGGCCTAGCTTACCAAGTGATTCCAATCAGGACAATTGCACTCGGCAAGCACCTCGGCCTTCAAAACTAGTTCCCTTGTTCAACTTCAAGTCCTTCAACCAGGTCTCTTACTAGAAACTGGCAGATTGAGCAGAAAAGTAAGATATGCTAGCTGCTACGCTGTGCTACACTACATAGCGTACCATAGCATAGTGACAATACAAGAGCAACAAGAAATGTTTCAAATGCAAGTTCAACAAGTTCAGATGCTCTCCTTCGCAAAGGGAAAAAGTTGCAGTTGTTAGCATGGTCAAAGCTTCAAACAAGTGTTTACAAATTCAACATAAGTCGCAAATAAAGCCAACTACTACGTTATGCTATGCTATGTAGTGTAGCGCAGTGCAACAGAGATTCAAACTAAATGAAATGCTTCAAAAGTTAACCCGATGCATGCTGAAGCTTCCAACAGATGTAGTTGAATTCAATGTAAATTTCCTTTTTGAACTGGTTGCTATGCTGTGCTATGCTACATAGCATATCACAACATAGAAAATAACTACGCTATGCCAATGTGCTATGCTACATAGCATAGCACAACATAGAAAACAGCTACGCTACACTAGTGTGCTTTATCTCTTGCTTGCATTTTTTGCACACTTGACGTTAGTACTTCTAGTTTTGATAACATGATTGTAGTGTAGCAAGTTCACAATTGGCTTTATATATCCATGTGATATGGGGACGTTAGCATCTCTTGGGTTTAGGACATGTGGCATCTAAACCACATCTCTCACCTACTCTTGGCCCTATAAATACATCGACAAGTAACGCTCAAAGGGTGGGCAATTTTGGGCATTGTTAGCATTTTTTGTAATTGGAAAAATTTGGTTGGAAAATTGAGAACCTTGTTGGAAAGTTGGCAAATTGGCAATTTGTTAGGTGAGAAGATTTTAGTGATTGGCATCTTTTGCATCATCACTTGGCATGAGCTTTTTTCTTCTTGGATTTTAAGCTTGTACTGAAGAAAAATAGTTAAGGTATTTTGAGCAGTCTGGTCCTGGTTCTTCTAAGCCAACAAGTCCATTTGCATCTTCTACTCAATTATTTCATGGGTGGCCTCGTTGTTGCATCACACAGTCATCCAATATCTTACATAATCGATGACAACTGTGTGCCAACTACCATCATTGGTATCACGGGCTAGGAGGAACTCATTCCTAGAATGAAGGTCTCTCACCTTAGCATTCAGACTGGTCTTCTCTCTCTTAAGCCTCTGGACCCGTTTCCACAGGTCTTCATTCACATGCCTACACTCCCACAAGGAGTGTGTCAAGTGCAATGAACATTTGCTAGCCTTGTCATATATGCGACGAGGCACCTCAATCACTTTAGGTGAGAATGTAGGCACAATGTTGACCTTGATTGCTTTTTTCAAGTCCCACTTGAGGCAAGAAGCTATTGACCATACATAAAAATGCATTAGTGACAGTAGCATAGCAAAATTTAGCAATCCTAAAGGTCTAGAGAGCAACTTGAAAAGCCTAGCATAGCCACTTCAGTTACCCACTTCCAAAACAACCTATTTGAGATGGCCGATCATGTCATCAACAACCTCTTACATGAATGCAAACTTGCTAGGGGTCTCGGACCATGGTTCTAGCCAGATCAAGGAAGGTCCTATAGTGCCAACAATGGTGGTTTCCATATAACTAGATGTTTCATACATGATTGGGATGAACTACAATAAAGTTAATGGGTAATGCAAATGATAGTGCAAGGGCTCCTACCTAGTAAACCCTCAAGGGTGATAGTAGGGGGGGTCACCCATCGACATACTGTCGAATATACAATCAAACTTACTAGCATCTAGTTGTAGCTCCCCTCCTTGCTAGCTTAACACTATGGAAACACCCTCTATGTTCATCTTCTGCTCTGATGCTAAAATGAATTTAGCAAAGGGATCATCAGTAGAGGCCCCTCTCCAATTGACACAAGCTTCCTCTTTATTTGCTGGGGCCTTTCTTTTTAAGGTGCCATCATCCTCCTCATCAATGGGGGAATCCTCCTTATCAATCAAAGTGCCCTCCTCATTAGCAAGGGCATTTTCCTTGGCGACGGGAGCTCCTTCCTTCATGGTGAAGGCTCCTTTTCTCTTAACCAAGGCCCTTCCCTTCATGGTTGAGGCCCCTGCATCTTTATTAGCCTCCCCCATTTCAGGGGTAGACATCTCTTCATTGCCTTCTTTTTCTTCTTCTTCCTCTAGATGCAAAGCAAGTTTGCATTAGGCTTAGCATATTAACTTAAAATCAATGCTACGCTATGCTACACTACCTAGTGTAGTAGTGTAATAGGCATTAATCAAACTAGTGAAGAAACAAGCATAGAGAAAACCATTTACCAATGGGAGGCTGTATTCTACGTAGCTTAAACCGTAGTGTCTATCCCCCTTCTTCATCCGTACGGGGAGGCTCCTTAGCTGAACGAGACCTCTTACGTTGCAACTTAGTGGCCACTATCTCCATGATGAGACGTTTCCCCTATGGTACACTACCTATAGTAGCAGGGGGTGCCTCTCCTATGCTATCTTAGCCATAGAAGTTGCATGTCAGCTGATCCTTAGTCTTCATGGAAAATGACTCCCTGATGGCTTCTAGGGGATCCTGGGCTTGGGTAGTTCAGAAGACTTGGCAGATCTATGGTTTGGAAATCTAGTTATGATCTTGCATCACTTAAACTCCATTCTCACGGACCACAAAAAATTCTGCAAACTGCCACAAGAAAGCTATGAAAAAGGCATGATGCACATTAAAATGGAATTTAGGATTCTTGTGAAGCTTGACCATTTCAGCTTGCAAACCTTTGCATAGATGCTTGGCCTAGTTGTAATGGGCCCCCTCTTCCATGACCTCCCTCATTACCCAAGCTTGCTCAATCCCAATGATCTTTCCTTGGGATAGTAGCTTGGAAAAAGTATGGGCACGAAAGATTAGGTAAATCATTTTTCTCACTTTTGGTTTGATGACTTCCATGGAGGTCCCCTTTCACCCTTTCTCGGCCCCTAGCCACTCCTCAATGTCCCTCTAATGATTTCTCTCCTTTTTGGTCCTTTCTCTGATGGGGAGACCATTAGCAGGGACATTGAAGAGGTCCACGAATAGTTTGTCATTGATCTCAATGATCACTAGCACATCGTGTACTCATGTGTGGAAGTGATTTGACTTTTTAGAAAAGGAGTCAGCTAGGGAAAGCATATCAGTAGCAAGGATGCTTGGGTTCACAGCTAAGAACAATTCCATGAGCCTAATGTCCTAAATATTTTTGGCGAGCGATTTCTAGAACACCATTGTAAAGCTAGCATTGGGTTTCATCCACCTCCACATACTTGAAGTAGATGTTGGCCTCATGATGCCAGAGGTGATCACTGTCACCTCCTAGGATTTCTTCGATGCTATAGTAGTTTGCACATAAAAAGAAAAAAGTTAGACGAAGAAAAAATTAGAAAGATAACGTAAAAACAAGGCCAATACTCGAACATGCAAATTACTCACAGTTTAGCTGACCAAGTTTAAATGGTGATGGGAATGGTGGAAGATCCACCAATACATCTTCAAAAATGATCAATTTAAAGGGTTTCCAATCCCCATCCAACAAGTCCAGCTCCTTGCATTTATTGTAGAACTGGAAGTATCGGGTTGCGTAGGTTTTGTACTCACCCCTGCATTGGCCTATCACACCTGCGTGCATATTCTCTGTGGAAGAAAAATCCCACAGCACCATTTGTGCCAAGGTCAACACATCCATATCATCGTGAAGCCCATCCTTGTTGATAAAAACCTAGTAACAAAAGAAACATTGTTAACATTTTAACCTAGCATAGCATGCATTACATAGCATAGTGGAATATGTTTACAGGACTCACCCGTCAACAAAGTAAACAGTTCTTGGTGGGTTTTGGAAGTAGGTTCCCATGTGGTGGGCAGTAAACAACGTGTTGTACTAATGGTAGCAATTATATTTGGGAATTTCCTAGATCCAGGATAGACACCTCAAGTTTTTTGAGCATTAACTAGATCCCTCTCACTGCCTGCTCCTAATTGCTCCATCAGTCAAGAATCTTAGAATACCCTGATTTGCCCCAGGTAATAGGGTTTCTATTATTATAGCTACTACCTCCTTAAATAAGTGTGACCAAAAAATCACACTAAAATGCTGGAGGAGAAATTGCAAGAAGTCCCATGCACCTTTCTGGAACCAGACCACCTGTTGTCCCACACACACGTGGGGTGGAGGAACGTTGGCCACTAGTTTTCTTAGGTGGCACAGGACCCCTATAATTTCTAGGACAATCAAAATTAGCCTTAGCATCACCCTACACAACACAATGGCAAATGTTAACAACATGCTTGAGTGAAGTTTGGATGTAGCATAGCAAGATTATCCATTTACAGATAACATAGCATAGCTCTTTCCATGCATGTAGTATAGCAGAAATACCAAGGAAATAGTGTAGCAAAACTACAAAAATTTAAATGAAAATTGTTAAACAAGAAAGAATTCAATGCGCTGCACTTGTTTCAACAAATTTTCAACCTGACAAAATAATTTACACTATGCCATGATAGACACGTGTTATGCTATCATATCATACACATGGCCAAACCCTCATGAGGGTCGTACGCTATGTTATTCGGATGCCAAGTTGCCAGAATTGCCTAAACCCCTATGGCAAGATAGCCACAACAATGACTATTTGAGCAATGCTGCATGCAACCTTAGCATAACATCTATACACTGTCGTGACTAAATCAGCAACAGTGATGGTGTAATGGTGAAAATAACAGCAAAAACAATGAAAGAAAACACATATTGCAAGATGAAAGTAGAAACAAAAAGGAAAGTAGAAGCAACAACAACAGCATGAAAAATAGAGGCAGTGTAGCAACTTACCGAGCTGATGGAGTTTCCTCTCACACTGCAACTTGTGCCTACGAAAGATGTCCCAGGGTGTCACCTCATCTACCTTGGCGAGCGCTAGGTTTTTGCATTCCCTCTTGGATGCCATCATCTCGATTGTAGATTCTTTCTCAGCCACTATGCTAAACCACCTTGCTCTTTGTTGGCACAATCGCTCTACGCTCTAGATGTGGGCTCTGTGCACTTATAGTAAAAATGATGAGTTTACCGATGGTAAACCCCTATTTATAGCCATTACAATGAAAAAGAACCTACCATTTATTCACCTTGATTAATGTGGGATGTTCAATATAGCATAGTACTCCCATCATAGCGTAGCAGCAATGTTCGCATCATGTTAGGTGGGCTTGACCAAAAGCCTCGACCCACCTTAAACTAGCCATTTTCCTTTGTAATATACAACTTGTTAGTGGTCCGCATAGACCTTAAACTAGTAGTTTTCAATTTTCACTTTCAAGCAGTTTGCAAAGACCTTAAACTAAGTTAGCAGTCTACAAAGACCTTAAACTAGCCCTTTTGATCAAAAACTTTGATCTCGTTAGCAGTCCGCAAAGACCTTAAACTAGCAATTTTCAATTTTCACATTCAAGTCTTTTGCTACGACCTTAAATTGGAAAAATGCAAACTTTATATCATAGTTCACAATTATTTCACATTTTCATATTTCATTATTGCTTTGCAGATATTTGTTGTGTGTTGTTGCTACAAATAGGTATCCCTTGACTTGGCATTTATCTCATTGTGGTAGGTTGAGAAAGAATGATAATACATCACAATCTTTCTTCACCTCTAGCCTTAACAAGTCCACATGGCAAGCTTGCAAGATAACTGAACCCAGAGTTAATAGACTAGGGATCATTTGTAGATCGCACTATAGCATCCTTAGAAACATCCCTAGACTGGTTCAAACATCTGGTCCAAGCTCTAGATCTAAAGGCTTGAGATGTAACCGAGGATCCTCTCATTGAGGCACCTGTGACCACATCTAGGCGGAGAGTAAAAATGTTGAAACTTAGCTCCCTCCTAGATTCCCAAACACACAAAGATGTATCCAAGATACTACAAGATAACATCGAGGTCTTCGCGTGGTCATACAATGACATGGTAGGTTTAGATCTGAGGCTTATACAGCACAACATTATCTTGGATCCACATATGAAAGCAATTAAGCATAAGGCTTGTAAGATTAAACAAGAGATTGCACTAGCCGTACGAGATGAAATCACCAAGCTGTATCAAGTTGGTTTCATCTAGGTGGTTGATTACCTAGAGTGGGCGTTAAACATTGTTGTGGTTTCTAAGAAAATGGAAGAAATATGAATCTGTATAGAATTTTAGGATCTAAACAAATCCACAATCGAGGATGACTTCTGACTATTGAGTATTGATCAACTCATCGACACTACAGCCGGTCATGCTGTATTATCCTTCATGGATGGTTTCTCCGGCTACAACCAAATTTGCATCAACCCAGAGCATCAGTTAACAACAACCTTCATGACCCCATGAGGTACTTATTATTAGACTATGATTCCCTTTGGGCTCAAGAATGCTAGTGTAGCGATCAAAAACATCGGTGGCTAGAAACACCGAGTGGTTGCCGAGCAAATAGTTTAACCTTGAATCCGTGCAAGGGTCATGCTAGATAATAATAGATTTAGGGTACCGTAAATAGTCTGGTCAATCAAACAGGCACATATCCAGTGTACAATAACCCTTTTGCAAAAAATGATTTTAAATGGAACACCTGGTGGTAGAATAAAATAAAATGTAATGTGCATAGCTGTAGAAATATGATAAAGCACGTAACAAGACAATGCACATGATTAAGCATTTAACAATGACCAAAAAGAAAATAAATGCTGTAATTAGCCAAAAAGAGAGTTTGAATAGGAAGATGCACTACTCTGAAAAAAGGACACAGGTATACAACATGTACAATAGGCACAGTAGGAGTAGAGTCACAGCCTTAGTGGTGTCGGGCTGTGAAATCTGGTGCTCACTATGATAAACTGTGCCCCCTAGGTCAGTGATCATAGTATACCATGTGATGTAATTATGCCTCTTTGTCGATGTGATGTGCTTTGTGGCTCATTCACCCATGAAGCTAGGTGCCAAGATAAATGAAAAAATGCTAGCTGCCTTGCTGGTAAAGAAATTGAAGCTTTCCCCCCTTCCTCTTCCTCCTTTCAAAAAAGAGGGCACAGAGGTATTTATAGAGCTAGAGTTAGCTCAAAATGTAGATTAGGTGCCACGTGGAAATGCAGTGGGTATGACACTGTAGCACCAGGTGTTGCATTGTAGCACTACGCTATGCACTATAGCACTCTGTTACGCTATGCTACGTAGCGTAGCAGGGTGTTACAATTTAGTGCTACGCTATGCACTTAGCGCTATGCTATGCTACGCACTCTAATGCTATGCTATGCTATGTTACACAGTGTAGCAGCGTATTACACTGTAGCGCTATGCTATGTAGTGTAGTAGGGTGTTACACTATAGTGCTACACTATGCACTATAGCTCTATGCTAGATATCATACCAGGGTGCTACACTGTAGTGCTATGCTATGCATTATAACACTACGCTACATAGGGTAGTAGGCTGTAGAAAGTGCCATCGCTTGACACTTAGAAAAATTTGTAGTCGAGATGACAGGACCCAAAATTTTGTGGTGTTTCAATGGCCCCTCTTTGTTGACATCTAGAGGAGTGGCCTAAAAGATGTCAAGAAATAATTACAAAACACCACAGCAAACATGTCACCAACATCATTTGTCAGCACAAGATCGGATGTTGTTTGACCTTACTCAAGTGTGTTACGAGAATAAGGTTATGTTAGGGAACAAGGGGTATAGGCAGTGCTAGGGAGATGAAATTTAAATGCTAGGAATGAAATGAAAATAGTGGATCATGATGTAGGATGCAAATTCAGCATGGATGATCATGATCATGGCATGAAGTAGCTTGCCCCTGAAACATTGACCTTTCATCAGAGTACTCATGGGAGGGTCAAAGTTTATCTAAGGATGGGCCAATTGCGAAGCTGTAGCATTGTTAATTTTTTTTTGTGAGGTGAACCTTTTTTGGGTTTAGCTTACTGCTAAATATTAGTTGCAACTTGGCCATCGAGAAGATGGGCTTTATTTTGATGCATCATATTGCATCTATAGGATATAATTTTCCTCCCAGGGATGATTCATGTTACATCTTCTTAGGCCTTTACCATGCAAAATAGTTGTCCCATAGAATGAATTATGTTACATCAACCATGGGTTCTATAGTTGATGTGAAGGGAATTCCATGTGTGTCATAGTGGATATGCATCAGAGGAGTGTAAAATCATGAGTATGGGAAGGATGAGAGGATATTGGGATGCAGAAATGGATGTGCATAGGCCATAACAGGGATGAGGGGGATGTGCACTCTTGAGTGGTTTAACTAGTCTAATCATGCACATCAAAGAAACATGATAACTTACTGCTCGGATGAGATGCACCTTTGCACAACTACCTCCAAAGCTTCATCTTGCAAACAAAACTTAGAGAGGACAAGAAAACAAAAAAATGTAAAATGAAAGTGCAAATGATAGATGTGAAGATGCTGCAAGTGCTAGATGCGAAGATGTTGTGAAAGTGTCAAATGTTGTGCTAGTTGCAAGTGCTCAGGAAGCTAGTGAAGGTGCCAAGGTGATGGTGCTACAAGTGTCCTGAATACCACACTAATGGCAAGTGTTCCAAAAGAATCACTAGAATGGTGGGAGGTGATGATGCTATGAGTGCTCCCAAGGAAATGCCAAGTGTTCAGATCAGATCAGCTACATGCCAGTTTAAAGTCCTAGCAGACTGTGAACCTAGTTTAAGGTTCTGGTAGACCATGATATGCTAGTTTATAGTCCTAGAAGACTGTTGGATGCTAGTTTAATGTTGTAGAAGACAGTGGATGTTATGTTAGTTTAATGTCATGACCCAAGGATGAGTTGTGCGAGTTTATAGTTATAGCGGACTGTCTCTGCAAGTTTATAGTCAAAGCGGACTGGTGGTTACCTTGCTTGTATAAGATGCGATGTTGCAAGCGTAGTCATGCTATGTGCTTGAAGATCCTACAAAAATTAACTAGAAAGAAAACAACATCAAGCAACACCTATTGTAAATAGAGTTAAAATGTGTGAATGAAAGATAAGCAATGCAAAAAGTGATAGTTTTAGTCCATTCTAGGCCGTAGGCTAGTTTAAGGCCTTTTCAGGCCATCTTTCTTTGTAGTTTTATGTTTTATGTTTTCAGATGTAATGCGTAAGCTAACTAGATGGATGCATAAATAAAGTAAAAACAATAAAAAATAAAATGCTTGATCTAAGTAATTAGGCAGAATGTAAATGCATAGGCTAATGCAATGTAAATGAATAACAAAAATGCATGGCAAGTGGAGGCAAATGGTAGGTAAGAATCTAGCACATTTTTGGCCAAGGGAAAGTGATGGTCATGCAGTTGTTTCCTAATTGGGCATGGATTAGGGAGTGTGCAAGGCTTAGGATCCTTTGGAAGGCTATTAGCTTCAACCACTCATTTGGGTGTGTTAGCCTTAGGCGCTGCATTGTTTGTTATAGGTGTACCACTAAGAAAATCTTCTTCTAAAAATTGTGCCATGTCTATGTCATGGATAGTCGAATAGGAAGCGTTATCACCATGGATGATAAATTGACCACCTTCATATGGAAGGTGGATTTCTTGGTGGATGGGAGAGGAGATGGCACATAGCTGGGCTAGCCAAGGCCTACATAGAATCATGTTAAAACCTGGCATCTCCTCTATGATGGTGAAATCTGAGCTAGTGGGGAATTTCTCTCCTGGCACAAAGGCTAGGTTGATGGTACCCTTGACTTTGACACATGATCCATTCAAGGATTTTAGACATGTGGTTTGGTTGGCCTGATTTCATCTACTAGGCCTAGCTTGTTGATGATGGAATACAATACTACGTTTGTTGCTACACCATCATCAACATGTACCCTATGGATGGTACATTGTCCAACACAAATGCTAATGGATAGTGGAGCTATAGTAGCCTTCCCTTATTTATTGTTGACTTTGACTACATTATTGTGAAACACTAAAGATGTTGAACTCTATTCTTGTGGTGCAGGGGGTAGCATTGTGTTCCGTAATAGGAATGGAGGCCAATATCTTGGCCAATGCTTAGTAGTGAGTAGATGAAGTCATGGCCAGGTCATATAAGCTCAATGTTGTGTTCTTTCTCTTGAGTGCTTGTTTTACTTGGGTTAGTGCAGCTATGAAGTCCTTTTCATTGGTTTTCGTGTTGGCTTTGACTTCCTCCATGTGGCTTGAGAGATAGAGCTCTCATGAAGGGGACTTAAGCTTGGTTTACTTACCTTGCTTGGAGGTAGGGGCCCCAATGTTTAGTTGTTGTCTGTTGTTTCTAGCCTTTGCTTTGACCATGGGAGTTGCGAGGTGCTTGTTTTTCCTCTTGCATTGCCATTTGGTGGGCCTACCTAGGTTGCTAGTGGGGTCAACCCTTGAAGGAGGAGGGATCGAGATGTTTCCCATTATTGGGCTTTGGGTAGGTGAGGGGCCATCACATTGTGGCACTCTTATGAAAAGTGGTGATTTAGGTGGATTTTTTATGTGGTTAACTTGTTGTGGCACCTTGATAAAAAATGGTTGCCTAGAGGATTTTGTTGCATGATGCTAGTTTAACGTCTTAGTGGACAGTTGTTGTGGAACTTTGACCACAAAGGGTGTTGTGGATGCTCGAGGTGACACTTTGATAACCAAGTGAGGCCTCTTGCTAGTGGAGGTGGAGGGAATTCTTGCCTTGCTGGAAGGCACATGGATCACAAACGGTTGTTGCATAGGTTTAGACTTACCACCTATGTTAATGGAATTTATGAAATAGGAGGCATCATCTGTGTTGGATTGACTCACTCTGTTCAGCACCAGTTGGCCATGCTCTATCATTCTTTGTAGGTCATCTTGCAAAGCACGATAGTTGTCTGTACTGTGACTAGCCAATTAGTGGTAATGATAGTATTGGTCCAGCTTGAAGTGTTGTGGAACTGGGGGCTCGTTCAAAACTGCTAAAATGGGGTTTCTTAGTAGTTTGTAGTACCTATCATGTTTTTGACGGGTAATTGCCAATACATGTTTGTGTTGGATTTACCCAACTTTCAAGAGTTTCTCTAATAGTTCAGAGGGTTGCACCAGTAGTGGTGTATACTTTGAGTAGTCCTTGCACTAAAAGTTGGGTCTTGGGATAGCCCCTATCAATATAGGTAAGTTCGTACCAAAACTGGAAGTTTTGTTAGTTGGAGCTTTTGGCTACTTAGCTATTGGGCCTTAGTTGATTGCTTTTATGCTTATGGCTAATTTTATCATTGTTGTGTTTTGTTTGCAAGCATGTTGGTTTTTATAGGACACATAGGCTAGATCATTGCTAGCTTACATTGCTTCCTCTATGCTTTTTGCTTAAGCAAAGGCTTGGCTAAGCAACTTTGGGGCTAGATAATATAGTTTGGACTTAATGAAGTCATTCACTACACCTTTGAAGATAGATAGTAGGTGTGTCTCTACTAAGGGTTCATGCATTTCATTCAATCCAACATTCCAACATTGGAGGAATTTTGGCATGGGCTCTAGAGGCCCCTGTTTAACTTGCATTAGCTAGTCAAGGGTTGCTTTAGACTTTAGGTTGTACCTAAAGCATATCACAAACTTTGTTATGAGATCCTCCAAAGAGGATATTGAGGCCTTGGGGAGTGTGCAATACCAGTCCAAGGCCTTGCTAGTGAGTGACATGGGAAACATGCACATGATGGTGTATGGCCAAGCTTGAAGGAGTAGGAATTCATATCAAAATGTGACCAAGTGTGCATTGGGGTTCCCTTCTCCATTGTACTTGGTAAATTGAGGTAGTTGGGCCCTAGTTGGAAGAGTTAAGGGTGGTATCATAGGACTTATGGGGTTGTCTCCATAAAAGTCCACCACCTTGATGGAGTTAGAGGAGGTAGCCTTAATTTGGTTGTTCTCCTCTATCAAGCTTTGGATTAGCTAGAATGTCTGATCCAAGCTTGGGGATGTGCCAGCCAATTGCATTAGATAGGCTTGGGTTGGTTGTGGAGTCTGCCAATTTAACGTCGTGGTAGACAAGTGTTGCTAGTTTAATGCCATAGCGGAAGATTATTGATGTAATGGCTGAGCAATGGGTGCGGTGATTGGAGTGGGCCACATATGGGTGGGTTGGATGGATACCATAGACACTGATGAGATAGGTGGGATGTAGGCTTCCTAAGTTGTTTGGGACTAGGAGGTGGCACCTGCATGAGCATAGTGCTGGGTAAATGCATTAGTTTCATGCAAGAAAGGCTGAATTGGCATGGTTACTATATTGGAGGGTATGGATGGACCAAACCAAGGAGGGGCTGTACTAGGGAGTGGTTGTTGGAAGACAGTGTGAAGGTGGCTTTCATGTTTGGAGTAGGCCTCGAACTCATCTTCCTCATTCTATGAGGCTTCCTCATAGGTTGTTCCTATATCATGCTTCTTTGCACGGATGAGTTGGGACAACAATTGGTGGTAGGGATCCATGAGTGGGATTATGTCAAACAAGGAGGGGTTGTACTCCTATCCATTCCAATGGACTCATTCATAGTCCTATTTTTCCTGTAAATCAAGGTAATCCACTGGTAGTCTTGCTTGGATTTTGGCACTAACAAAATTGTATTGTTCATGGCTTAATGTGGCATGCTTTGGCTGGATTGTGGTATCAAATGTGTTAGAGACCAATGTGGAAGAATGATCTATATTCATATTCACAGATCAAGTTGTGAGAGTTGCTAGTTGCAGAAAATGGCTAACTCTGAAAACAACAGGAAAATGACGAAGTCTATCAATAGCAGAAAAATGGCTAAGTATAGAAATATAGAAAATGGCTAGGTGTAACAATGTAGAAAAAAATGCAAAGTATGGAAATGTAGAAAAGAAAAAAAATGCTAAGTATGAAAATGCAGAAAAAATGCTAAATATGAAAATTTCTAAAAGCTTAGTTCAGGCCCTCCTTCTAGCACCAAAAAACTATAGTGATCGAAAGCATCGGTGGCTGGAAACACCAAGAGGTTGTTGAGTGAATAATTTAACCCCGAATTCATGTGAGGGCTATGCTAGATAAAACGGATTCAGGGTACCTTTAACAGTCTGGTTGATCAGATAGGGATTTAATCAGTGTACAATAACCCTTTTGCAAAAAATGATTTTAAATGGAACACTTGGTGGTAGAATGAAAGAAAACATAATGTGCACAGTAGTAGAAATGTGCTAAAGAATGTAACAAGATAGTGGACATGATTAATCATTTAACAATGCCCAAAAAAGAAAATAAATGTTGTAATTAGTCAAAAAGAGAGTTTGAATAGGAAGATGCACTGCCTCGGAAAAGGGTACAAGTATACAAGGTGTACAATAGGCATAGTAGGAGCAGAGTCATAGCATCGGTGGTGTTAGGCTGTGAAATATGGTGTTCATTGTGATAAAGTGTGCCCCCTAGGTTAGTGGTCATAGTATACCATGTGATGTAGTTATGCCTCTCTATCGATGTGATGTGCTTTGGGTCTCATTCACCCATGGAGCTAGGTGCCAAGATGACAAAATGCCAAATTCCTTAATGGAAAAATGCCAACTTCCTTGCTGGTAAAGAAATTGAAGCTTCCCCCCCTTCCTCTTCCTTCTTTCGAAAAAGAGGATGTAGAGGTATTTATAGAGCTAGGGTTACCTCAAAATGCAGATCAGGTGCCATGTGGTAGTGCAGTAGGTATTACACTGTAGCACCGAGTGTTGCATTGTAGCCTTATGCTACACTGTAGTACTACGTTACACTATGTTATGCAGCGTAGCAGGGTGTTACACTATAGCACGATGCTATGCACTGTATAGCTATGCTATAGAGCATAGAAGGGTGTTACACTATAGTGCTACACTATGCACTACAGCGCTATGCTACGTAGCATATCAGGGTATTACATTGTAGCGCTATGTTATGCACTACATAGCCTAGTAGGGTGTTACACTATAGCGCTATGCTATGCATTGTAGCACTACGCTACATAGCGTAGTAGGGTGTTACACTGTACCGCTATGCTATGCACTATAAATCTATGCTACATAGGGTAGCAGGGTGCAGAAAGTGCCATCGCTTGACACTTTGAAAAATTTGTAGTCGAGATGCCAAGACCCAAAATTTTGTAGTGTTTCAGCTAGAGCAACCTACTAGAGAGCCATGACTTACATCTTATGAATAGTGAATGACTACGTGGATGACATAGTGGTCAAATCTAAAGAGGCCGCTGATCATCCCAATGATCTGGCTGTAGTCCTCAAGCACTACTAGATGCATGATTTACACCTTAACCCAAAGAAATATTTCTTCGGGATGAAAACTGAATGCATGTTAGGGTTTGTAGTATCAGAGGCTAGAATACGAGTAGACCCTGACAAAGTTAAGGCCATTGTTAATCTAGCACATCCTAAAAACCTTAAAGAATTGCATGAGTTGCAAGGTAGAGTACAATTCATCATAAGGTTTATAGTGAAGTTGACTGACAAGTTACACCCCATGCAACATCTACTAAAGAAATGGGTTAACTTTGAATGGACAACACAATGCCAATAAGCCTTTGATGATCTAAAGAAAGAGCTTTTACACCTCCCAACTATGTACCCACCATAGAGGGATAATCCTTTTTTCATCTACCTTGCCACCCTAGACACGTCTATCGTGGCACTGTTATGTTAGAAAAAAGACGACGACTCTGATATTCTAGTGTATTATCTAAGTCATGCACTGATAGCATATGAGGCAAAATACAACAAGGTTGAGAGAAACTGCCTTGCTCTAGTATTTTCATTAAAGAAATGGAGGTGTTATCTATTTCATAGCAAGGTTAACATCATTTGCAAGAGCAATGTACTCTAGGCTATCACAAATAATCTATATGAGAGTAGCAGGATAGCCTGGTGCAAAGCCATAACCACAGAATTTTATTTGCATTATGTGAGCTAATTGTTTCCAAAAGGTCAAGCTATAGCTATGCAAATCACGACCTCACCTATCAATGATCGAGTGATCATAGATCATGAATTCCCTGATGAGCATGTTAGCACTATCAACGCTATTGCATCACATCTTGAAGCCACTTTGCATTTCGATGGCACGTCAACCACACAAGGAGGTAGTGCAGCTACTTTCATTATGTTCCCCTCTATGGAAATGCAATCCTTTTCTTATTATTTTGTGTTCCTTTATATGAACAACGTGGAAGAGTATGTAGGATTACTTAGGGGCCTCTTAGCAGCCCAAGCATTAAGCATTCAACACCTGGTGATTTCCAACGATTCACAACTCATTGTGAATCGAATCACTGAGGTCTACACTTGCAAAGCTACACATTTGCAGCCCTATTATGACCTAGCAAAAAATTTTCTCAAACAGTTTGCAACAATGGATGTTCAACACGTGCCATGTAATGAAAAAACCATAGTAGATGCCTTGGCCACTCTAGCATTAAATGTGCCACCACATCTATTTGAGAGTTTTCCCACTTCAATTACCAAGTCTAAGGAGCCTATCACTCAAGTTGTACACGTAGCCTCTATAAGAACTATGGATAGCTAGGAGTGGTATGCCAACATTAAAGCCTACCTGCAACATGGCAAGCCTCCACGTAGATTGACATCCACCTAGAGAGATGCAATCCGCAAGCATCCTGGCACTATGTGCTCATGGGAGACAATGCCCTGTGCAGACGCTCCTTTGATGGGATATTGCTAGCATGTGTAAATGAGGAGCAAGTGTAGAAGGTCATTAATGATATACATGAGGGACTATGTGGTGGACACATAGCACCTAGGGCCATGGCATTAAAAATTAGATGCTTAGGGTACTACTGGCCTCACATGGAGCACAATTCCTTAGCCAAAGTCAAGACTTCTGATACGAGCCAAAAATACAAAAATCTCATACATGTTTCACCTATATAGTTGCACCTAACATAGATCATGTGGCCCTTCAAGCGATGGGTGAAACACCCCAAAATTCAAAGGCATGCTTGCTTCACCAGGTCTTTGCTAAATGGGCAGCGTTATGGCAGTTCTTCAAGAGATGGATGCTCTAATTTTCAGACTGTCTACTTTGGCAAGTTTTCTAAGTCAAGGAGTCTTTCTATGCTATGCTACAACATGTAGCGTGGAAAAATTCAAAAGACATTTGCAGAAGCACAGTGCTATGCTATGCTATGCTACACAGTGTAGCAAAAGATGGATGATCAGTCCATTCGCCTGACTTCAAGTCCTTCGACAATGTCTCCTTCCATCAAAAATCAGTGAACTTGGCCAAAATCAGGTCATGTTTTTTGCTACACTATGCTAAGTTACATGGCATAGTGGGGCATAGTAATTCTACGGAAATGAAAAAAGGTAGCTTAAAGGGAGAGATCAGCAAGCGCACATGTTTCACAATGCAAAAGGCAAAGTTTGCATATTGGTGACTTTTGTGACTAAGGACAGCTGCTATGTTATGATACTCTACGTAGTGTAGCATAGTGTAGCAAATCTTCCACCAGTAGTCAAAACAATGTAAAGGTTCCCAACACATGGAGTAGGACACAGCGTAGATTTTTTTGCTTCAAAATGACAGTTACGCTACGCTACGTTGCGTAGCGTAGCACAGTGTAACAAGATGCTACGCTATGTCAAGTGCTATGCTAAAAAGCATGACAAGAAGGAGTGAGAAGTTACATGACATTAATGCACCTCACCTAATTGCACCATTGCTTTGATAGTGTAATTAAAATGCAGTAGGTTTGTAATTACGGTGTGGTAGGCTTGCCCAATGGTCATGTAGGCATGTGTAGCATAGAGAGGTCAGCATAGGCCCAAGGCACTTGGCATTCAAATTGCACATTTCATGCACCCTTGGTCCTATAAATACCCCAATGAGCAATGCTTAGACTCTCTCTAGCTTTCGTGCTTTTGGGCACACACACACACACATATACTCTCTCTCTCTCTCTCTCTCTTTGTGGCTCATTCGAGCACTAGGACACTCTGAATGTTAAGAGTTTCTAGCACTCAAACTCTCTTTTCACTCTTTCGGTCCTAGTTTTCCAAGCAATCTAGTCGGCTAATGATTTTGTTGGTTGATAAGAAAAAAGTTGGCATTGAAATCTCAAGCATTGTAAGCTTTCCATTTTGACATTGTAAACAGTTAGCATTTTTTGTTGGCATTTTGTTATGCTCTCTCCTACCACCTTGGTAGCACTTTGCATTGTCGACAACTGAGCCCGCATTCAAGCACATAGCCATCTTGTTCTACACGTTCTGGTTACTATTGGAATCTCTGCACTTATCAGCACTATGCAACCAATTGTATCCATCTTGATAGAGCGAGGTCATAGCTTTGAAGTGGTGCATTTTTCTAACTTCATTTTACATTATCTCCCCTTCACTATTGCATTTTACACTATTTCCTGTCTTTTTTACATTCAAGCATTATTTCGTGCTATTAATTTTGTTTTGAAATCACACGTTACAAAAGGTTATATTAACACCAACTAAGTCTCTGTCTAATTGACCAGATCATTCATGGTGCGCCGTTTCTGCTCCATCCGTCATGGCCCTCCCATGGAAATGGGGTCGAGACTACCAGCGACCAATGGCCCCTCGACATTTTCCTAGCTGCTGATGTATTCAGTCTCTATAGTCTTTCTGGTGCTAGAAGGAGGGCCTCTTGTTGCCCTTTCCATGTTTCACGGTAGTCCTATAAGCCTTCTACACCATGATATGCATTAGCATAGACTGGACACCCATCTTTGGTTGTTTACTCATCATGCAGTGCAGATTGGTCACCCCGAAGGTTCCTTAGGAATCCTACAGGACATAAAGCCTCCAATTGCTAGCTGACTTGCCTATCTTACAATAGTCTTACATGCATTCTGTACCCTATAGTGCACTAGCATAGATGTGACACCCTTTTGTGATTTTTTACACATCGATCGATCGCCTCGACGGCTCCTCGGGAGCCCTGCAAGGCATAAAGCCTCTTATTGATTGCTTGTTAACTTTTTTTCTCTTATCATTCACAAAACTGGTTAGCTTTCTTGATTTCTTTGCTTTTTTCGTGTTTTCAAAACTGTTTAGCTTAGTAACAATGACTTCCAAAACTACTTCTGTTAACACCTTCAATGTGGAGGTTCCCATCACGGTTCACGGCACCACTAGTGCCGAACAACTGCTGAATCCAATGCTGGAAACATGTCAATCCCTCAGGATCCAAAACTAAGGACTTGAGGGATTAACCCAGCAACATGAGCATTGCAACTTCCTCTATGCCAAGGTTCAGGAAAACTTCCCTTTGGATGTACATGAATTTGAGGGAAAATGTAGCTTCGAGTTCCCTTACTGCGACAGGAAGGAAATTGTTCCCACTCTTGGTGCTTCCATACCTTTGACATACATAAACCAAAGGCTGCTAGACTAGCTAATCTAGTTGGGTAGGCTTACGGAGAAACAAGACACCACATCTAACTGGAATGATGCCTTCCAAGACAGATAGGAGGAACTTGATTCCCAATCCGACGAGGGAGGTACAACCAACCTTGTTCCTATCCCTCCTACTCAATTCTTGTGGGCCAACCCATTGCCTATCACCAGTCCCTTTGTCATCATGCCTACACTCCTGCAACCATGTCACCTTCCCAGCATATCAAAGCCCTTATTCTCATATTTCATGTTTAGAAACTATGCCTCTGCAAACTGTTCATTAGCCCATTCCTGTAGCACATCACACACCAATCATGGCTACCCTACCGCATGTTCATGCCATACCTTCTTCACAATCGTATGAAACTTCCATTTCAATTTCTACATTCACATCTATTTCACCCACTACAGCGGGCCCAAGCCCATCCATAGGGTGGACCCCATTCACTTCTTCACCTATTCAACAACTGTCTCAGATGTCTCACTATGTCCATCTTTAGACCTACCAAACTTCGCAAATGGTACAACCTAACACAGGGCTATGGTCTATTCCATCGGTGACACAAGTAGTCTATCCAACAGCACAACCTATGGTTGCTACTCCAACCACAACACCTGTTGAGTGGTGGACAATGCAAGAAACACCACTCACGGGGGCTACCCCAATGGTACTGCCAATGGGTCATGCCACCACGCCTACCATTCCACAGGTGGGGGCTACCTTGGTAGTTCCCCAACTTCCCACAATGTCGTAGGATCTAGACCAAGCGTTCTAGCTCATCCAAACCCTCACTGAGGAAATCAAACGCCTCAAGGCTATTAGGTCTGACATAGTATAAGTCATGGACTTTTAACAAGATGACCCCATTCGCCTTGCAATCCCTACTCTAATGTTATCCCTGGGGATGTCTCTCTCACACTTCACAAAGTACAATGGGGAGGTGGATCCCAACGCACATCTAGTTACCTTTAGGTCTAAGTCTCTTCTGTTGCAACAATGGACGCACACAATTATTTGTGTCTTTTCCATGTCCCTAGCTAGGAGAGCCTTAGATTGGTACCACGCACTACCATGCTCATCCATTTCAACTCTAGAAGAGCTTCTGACCCAATTCGTGAAGCACTTCAAGTATAACTTGAAGCCAGAAATCACGCTGGACCAGTTGATGGCCATGAAGTAGGAGCCTCTGGAATTAGTCCAAAATTTCATCCAGCAATAAAGCATGACCCTTAATGAAATCTGCAAGCCCATCGCGAAGGCCCACTTGCTGGTTGTCTTTAAGGGTTTAGTGAATGACTTTACCAAGTCTAAACTATACTAAAACACCACAAAATTATGAGCTTAGTACTTGTCCAACAAGAATCACACTAAGATTGTGATGCTTCCTACCATGACTAAAGCTTAAAAGCATCATGAATAGCTTCGAACAGAGTCAAATTGAGAAAGAAATGGTTCCCTGGGATCCACATAGGATTACGGCTACATCTGGCATCAAACTTGGCAAATTTTAAACTCAAAAAACCCAGTTTTCACTAAGTATGCAACAAGTATCCAGCATATACGCCCAGTGTGCATCCCCAGCGTATATGCCAAGCATGTACACCTAGTGTGTACGCCCAGCATGCATCTCCAGTATGCGCGACCAGCACGTGACCTTAAAGATTACCTAAAATAGATACTTCAGAGCAAGGCTTCGTACAAGGCATCAACTCACAGGGACAAAGCAACCATTAGGCGTCATCATGGGCTCTAGAAAATCAAATTTTGGCCTTGAAATCATGCCCTTTGAAGTTCATACATTGAGCATGTACATCCTACATGCCCAGCATAAATGCCCAGTGTGTACAGTGTGTACACCCAGTGTGTAGCACAATGTATACCAATCAAAGCTCTCCAGAACTGTGTTAGATCAAGTCCAACCGAGCTGAACATCCATAGACAACATTCTCATGACATCCAAATTCAAATCTGAGGGCCAAATTTGATGCTTCATGTTGTAGCAGTAGTTTGTAAAAATGACTTCTTTTGTTTTAGTCATGTCTGTACGCCAAGTTCACATGCCCAGCGTGTACACACTGGTGTACAGTAGTATACGTTGGCGTACAGCAGTATACGCTGGCGTGCAGAAATACACACTAGCATATAGCATGTTGTACATTTGTAAAATTTCATTCTTTAGCACTCAGTCAACATGCCACATGTCACCCGACGCGAGAGTCTAGCATTCCACAGCCAGTCATCCCCTCTCAGATCCAAGTCTAACGTCTAAACCTGTATAAAAATCCTGATTTTTGACCAGATCGAGGTTCAAAAAATTGAGAGATTGGAGTAAAAATCTGGGGCAATCCGCACAAAGAGAACATCCAGAGACATTAATCCTACATGCTGGACTTCCATCTGTTGGCACATTTTGGCCATTTCATGGAATAAGAATTTGCAGATCGAAGAAAGCAATGAAGGAAGCAATAAAGGGTCTACGTATTCATGTAGTAGTAGGTCTGGTATGTGTGCTGGGTTGTCACAGATTTTTGTGGGTTTGATTTGTGGAATGCTGGAAATTGTCTTTGGGTTATGCGTTATCTAAGAGTCATCATCACAAGGAGAAGGTGGAGCAACCATGGCTCAAGCCTGAAGAATTCCAAAACAGTTACTAACATGGATTCTTCTCACAAATCAAAAGCTACCAACAACTCTCCGTCCAAGCATTGTTCGTTACAATACCGCGTAACCGAAGGCTCCAGAATATGAAACATTGTTCTGGATAATTCCCTGCGCAACTGAAGGCTCGAGATTTCTAAAATTTATTCCTGATGGTTCAAGACCTTTGGAGGACTTTTGAAGCTTTCGTTCTCATGTCCCTATAAAGGCAATGATAACCCGTTTTAGATTACAACCAGAACTAGATTTTGCACCTACAAATTTTGTTTACTTCTTTCGCGATTTGCAAGCCAAAGATCTCTGTATTTTGGAAAAGCTTTTATTGTACAAGTACTATTGATTTGGAAGTGCGAGCATTCAAGACAATGGCCGCCGCTAATGTTTCGATGGGCGAAGTTGAAACCTTTGCGTTCCATGATGAGATTAATCAGCTACTTAGCCTCATTATCAACACCTTCTACTCCAATAGAAGAGACCATGAAGAATTTGATCCGATTAGCTCTGCAAAAATTTCAAGAGGTTAGGTGCAACATTTCACACTCTCCCATCTCTAGAAATAGTAGATTAGGGATATTGCTCCGAGTTGGAGGCAAATTGAATAAACGTGCTCACAAATATAAAGTCACTCCAATTCCTTTACCTCGATGACTGTCCATGCCTTATTCAAAGATGGAAAAAACAGAAAAATTTGCGGTGCTATGTTTTCATTTCAATTTTAATTTTGATGGAAATGGTGATGAAGAAGGGCTCGTTGTTATTGTTATTCCTGGTTTGGTGTTGCTACAGTATCAAGATCTCACAAGGTTCTATCTTCCTGGCAACTGCATGCATAGCTACATAAAGGGCCGGCATCTTACAGTGATTTCACTGAAATTGATCAAGACGGAGCCTCCATACTGCTATTACAATTTGCTATACTGCTAGCCTCCATGTGGAGCCAAAAAAAGCACCGCGTCCACGGTGAAATATAAGATAAGAAGAAAACATATCTTCTGAAGGCTGCATTGGATGAAGCCCATGCTAGGGTCGGGATTGCGGTGCAAGCGGTGGCGACGTCTTCATCAAGAAGAATGTCCTAGTCACTGTCCCAGCAGATCAGGAGCTTGGTTCCATGCTCTCTCCTTTGAATCTCATCACGTCCACAGGCATGAATTCTTTCGATTTGACTAGAGAACACATCGTGCATGCTGCCCTTGATTTTTCTGCATCTACACCGTCCAGCATTATTGCATCTACCAAGCTCTGTTGCTGTGTGGAATGATCAACCATTTTTTGGAAACGCTGGCTCCATGCCCACGCCGACTCCTGCGATTGCAGTTTCGGTAGAGCCGTTGCTGGAGACAGAGATGGTGTTCTACAACTGTTGCTGATAACAACGATTATGGTGGTGGTAGTTCTTGGCCGTTACAGCCAAACAGAAAGACGACGAAACAAGAAGAGGTTTGGCAGTAGCCATAGCCACAAGACAAGTCATTTCTAAGTTAAACATGGACATAAACGTGGATGTTGATATTGTCGATATTTCACTCGCTTTTCCTTCCACCAAACCTTTTTAATCAAATTTAATTTGATTTTCATTTTTTCTTTGTTTAAGAAAGAAGTAAAGGGTATATTGTTATTATTTCAAAAGGAAAGAGAAGTTATAAGGTAGTTATTCAATATTATATGTATGGAACAAGTGTCCTTTACAATTTTTAAATATCATGGTGGTGATAACTTCCCCTTGGTGGTTACAACTAAATTTCAATTTCCCATGGTACTTATAACCACCAAATAGGACACTTGGGAACCATAGCTTTTTAATCTTTGAAGTGGTTGTAACTACAAGGGCCACTTGTCAACTA
>MNCI01012565.1:72229-134046 GCA_015680685.1 Gnetum montanum | reverse complement strand
TTTGAATGCAATCGTTGACATCTATTATCTAGTCAAAATGGAGTCTCGTACGTGGTAGTTTACGCAGCAATTTTTGGTAGCATAATAGGATTGTCTTGAAGATATTGCTTGTTTGAGCCTTGGAAGTTTGAACAATTCGTAGATATTGAATTTGGGATAGCTTTATTGCGAAGTGTTTACTCGTGTCATTTTACCTTGTTGAAATATTTGAGGTCTACACAAATCTGCTTTCTTTTCTTTTCTATTTATTTCCATCGAATCTTGCTCTATTTCTAGTTTTCTTGTGGAACTATCTCTTTCTCTAGGGAAAATTAGGAGTAGATTGTAGAGTTGTGCTCAAATGTTTTTGCAAAATTTTATTTGTTATAATTAGGTATTATAAGGACCGTGTAGACTAGGCAGTTGAACAAAATAGGAAATTTTCAACAACTCATAGTACTTGGGAAAGTTGGCTGAATCTCTTTAAAGTAAGTCATTTGTAGTTTACACACAACGCAATCTTTACATTTCTCACAACCGCATGCCGCAACAGCACACACACATGCTCACATTAACTACTGAGTTTATTTGGAGGTATCTGGGCCTTGGTGTTGCTAGAGACCAGCAGGCACCTAAATCCTGTTTGAGGACACTTGTTGGCGGTTGTGTCCCAAACAATCGCCAACACCATCCTACAAGCTGAGCATACAGCCTTTATGCCATGCTTGCAGCCGAATTCAACGAACAATCATCCCCCTGCATCCACCAGAGCCTTCTGCCCACCTTGTGTCAGATTCACAACTGCGTTAGACCAGTGCATTGTAACTTTCTGTTTTGCAATAATATTTCCACATTTCTTTTGCTAAGATTTGTTACAGTTTTTTGTTCATTATTGTATGCTTATTGTTTACATTCCTTTATGTTTACGCTCCGTTTTACATTAGTTATGTCATTTACATATAACCTAGTGTACGGTATATTGATGTACGTTTCGGGAAATCCCTATCTGATCCACATGTAGAACACTCAAGGTACTCTACCTTCATTAATTCCAGCTTGCCCTCAAGCGAAGGTAGGGTCTTCTGTACTTGTTCGGAGATCTCTTGGTTTCTGTTTCATTCTAGCTGGAGACCGATGATTTCAGAAAGTACAGAAAATGGTGCTAGAAGGAGGGCCATGAAAATGTTTAAACTTACTTTGATCTCATACACGCACCCTTGTGCTTCAGATCTGTACCCTGGTTTTCCCAGATTCACATTGTGCCAAGATTAAACTTGATTTTGAACGTCTCGGATCTATATCCTATTCTGGAGCATTCTTAGCGTCTACATGCTGCTCAGCCCACCAGCACGCTGTAGACTTTGTCTAAACACTGCTTAGCCCACTTGCACGTTGTACACTATAGACCCTATTTACACGCCACTCAGCCCACTTGCACGCTACACACTGTCCACTTTGTCTACATGCTGCCCAATCCACTCGCACGTTGTATGCTGTAGAGCCTGTCTACACGCTGCCTAGCTCACTTGCACGTTGTACGCTGTAGACCCTGTCTACATGTTGCTCAGCCCACTTGCACACTATACGCTATAGACGTTGTGTACACGCTGCCTAGCTCACTTGCACGCTGTATGCTGTAGACCCTGTCTACACGCTACTTAGCCCACTTGCATGTTGTACACTGTAGACCCTGTCTACACGTTGCCCAGCTCACTTGCACGTTGTACGCTGTAGACCCTGTCTACACACTGCCCAACCCACTTGCATGTTGTATGCTGTAGACTCTATCTACACATCACCCAGCTCACTTGCACACTGTACGTTGTCTCCGTAAGCTAGTCGTTGAAGACTATACGCTGAGATCCAGTCTATATGTTGTACGCTACGAACTTAAGTGCACGCTGATAAGCACATCCATTTCACACTGAGTCAAATCCTCCTTCATACTCCCTGACATCTTATCCCTTTCACCATGTTATATTCATAACCGTTTCATCATGAACACTATGAATTCCAACGTTTTAACCAAGCCCGTCACAGATATTGTAGGCCCCATGGCCGTTCAACAACCCGTAGTACAACCCACAGCGGGACCTCGTCGGTCTCTCAGACTGCAAGGGAGGAACCCGTCATTTAACATTATAACACAAGAGCAATATAATTTCATATGCATAAAAATACAAGCTAGCCTAGCAGTGGATCAAACTGAAATGGAGGTTAAGAGACAATATGAACTATTTCATAGGGGAGCACATGAGTTCATCCCTTCCTCGCATGACATCATCCCTCTCCCCGAGCATTACTCTAAGCTCATCTCACAGCTCCTCCTAGCAAGGAATCAGCCTCTAGACTAGCCCATGCCAAACCCCCAAATAGAGGAGGAAGACGATTTCGCAGCTCAGTCCGAACATGAAGATTCATATCATACCCTCAACCTACAAACTTACACAAACCCATTGCTTCACCCATTCATTGGGGAGACAACATCCCTCCAGCGATTTAGAATCACTCAAGCACATGTGCCTCAACAAGAGGCATCCACTCTTTTCCCCACTCCTCCTGTGATCGATGCGCAATTCAATAGGCTTCCCCTCGCTATTCCTTCCACTACCACAATACCCCCATTCTTATAAGTATAACCTCCTCAAAATAATGTAGGAGTAACCTTCCCACCTCGAGTGATCAAGATGCCATATGTGATACCAGCTTCTACATTAGCACACTATATACCATGGATCCAAACCCAAGGAGTATCCTTTACAACTATAACTCAACAAGTTCAAGGTGTTCCTGCACAAAACGTGACCGGGCAGTGGGCTGCGACTGATGCTCAACCACATCAACCGCCTCACTACAACGTACCACCTCATAAAATTCCACCCATGAACATCCCTCAAGTGCAACAGCAACAACAACCCCAACAAACCTTTCCCTACAATGCGCTGCCCTTAGCACCACCCACTATGAATATTCCACATGCACAACCTCCAACCACATAACTCTCCCACTTCTAGCCTACCGTACAACAATCTAGTTTGGATACTACACAACATAATCAACCTACTATCTCACCTAGTGTCCAAGATTGGGCTAACACCAAAAATCTAATGCAAGAGCTAACTGACGAGGTCAAGCACCTTAGAACAGCCACTGACGGAGAGCTTACGGTAGTGGATTTCTAGCAAGATGCCCGTATCAGCTCTTCGATTCCACCTCTAACATTACCTAAGGGTGTTTCCTTACCCACGTTAACTAAGTACAATGGGGAGATAGACCCCAACGCTCATCTTATAATGTTTAGATTAGAATGCCTGCTACTTCAGGCGTGGCCACATGCCATTCTATGAGTGTTCCCCATGTCCCTCACAGGAAGAGCACTTGATTGGTATCGGGCTTTGCCCCGAAACTCAGTAGCTTCCCTGGAAGATTTATTGCACTAGTTTGTTACTAGANCAAAACAGACATGACCCTACATATTCAACCTTTAAAAACCAACATAATAAAAAAGACAAAGAAAAGGCTAAGGTAACTATAGCAGCAGTAGCAGAAACACAACAAGCTAATGCAGGACAATAAAGCAAACTGCCTAATACCCCTACAAATTACGCTAGACCCACTCCTGTGACTGCACCTGAATCGTCCACATCATAAAATCCTACACCGGGTTGTGCGAGAAACTTTGAGAGGAGGGACCCCTCTCAATACACATCGTTGCCCATGAAACCCTCGCAATTATTCGACCAACTCTTAAAGGTTAGACTAATGAAACATAAACAATTGTCCCCTGCAGCAATCTAAAGACATGATCAGTTCTGTTAATTGGTTCAGAACCCAAGCCTGACAATGCCAGATGAGCCCCCAATTCTAAAGGGCTCTAGAATGGACCATTTTTGTGATTATCATCAATGTAATGGGCATGGGACTGACTATTTTTTCACCCTAAAATAAGATATTCAATGAATGATCGACGAAGGTCAAATCGCTTTTGATGAAGCCAACCTAGTCCAACCACAAAACCAGGCCATGGGCATATATAAAGATCCTCTAAATACTAAGGAAGCACCATATGTAATTAACACCATCTACTTGGATAGCGAACCAGAAACACCTAGGATTAACACCATCTATTCAGATCATGAGCAGCAAGTACCTAAGAGACCATTTGTAGTGCATATTCCGCCCACTACACAAACACCCACACCTCAACCATCATACTCCCCCTGTACCCCGCTTACCCCTCAAAGACCCTATGTCATCTAGATACCTCCCGTAGTGGCAGCTTCTACCATACCACAAAAACCATATGTGGTATATGTACCTCCCGCCACTACTACCACAAACACACAATTACCTACCTGGTCTACTCCCTATGTGGTCCAAGTGTCACCTGCGATCGTAACTACGGAGGTACAACCCCGAGCTAGACCAACCCCATATGTTGTTAGGATACCCGAACGTCCTGATGACCACCAATCTTCCACTCCACGAACACAAAATAGACCGACCCCCTATGTCATTAGGGTTCCTAGGTAGCCTGACACTCAACCGCATTCAACCGTCCAACCGCAACCCCGTCCTACTCCATACATCATACGGGTTCCAAAGCAACCTAAAGTCCAGAAACCAATTGTTCCCCCATGCCACACACGAGAACACCTAGCAGACAAGCTCACATGGGAACGCTTGAAGAAGGAACGTCAACAACTAGCCTTAGGAGCCCCCAAGCCTACCACATTAAGTGCAGTGCCCATGACATCACCTAACAATAAACCAAACACAAGATATGAGGGAGAATCATCTAGAAAGAATGATATGTCTAGATCAATGGTTACGGATAAAAATCACAAACCAAATACGCATGAGATAAAACTGTTGGGCTCGATGGACCAAATGACTATCAACAAACATACACCCAATGGTAAAGATCTAGTAATAGCTCTAACATAGGTCACACAGGCACTTAAATAGAAAAACACTTCATTAAGCTTATACGACCTGGTGTTAACTTCTCAAACCCATCGCGAAGCCCTAGTACGTATGCTGACATCAATCCCAGTAAGCGAAGACTTACCTTCAAATGAACCTTCAATTCATGCGGTAATGTATTCGCCTCAAGAATTGACTTCTAAATCACTAGGTTTCCACAATGAAAACATCAAAATGGATGAGAAAATAGGAGAAGTGACAACCGCATCTATGTTCATAACAATATAAGTAAATCAATTCAAAATATATAGAATGCATGTAGATAACGGAGCTGCTACAAATGTAGTACCCTATCCCATCATCGAACAATTAGGGCTTACAGAACTAATTAGACCAACCACTACCACATGTTTAAGATCGTTTAGTGGATCACGCGTAGTAGTAAAAGGTACTGTAACTTTGGACTTTATAGCAGGGGATCAATTCCCCACATCTGCAGACTTTATGGTCATCGACGAAATGCCAAGGTTCAATTTAATATTAGGAAGGCCCTGGTTAGCCCAACTGAAGGTAGTCTCTTCCCCCATACACCAAGAGATTCACCTGCCTTACAAAGGTGGTGAAATCGTTATACACGGGGAGGCTGTTACACCTACCATCTCGTCACAGATAGATATAGACCAAGGCTTAGAGGANTCTGATCGTGGCTAGTTTTATGTCGTTGCGCACATGTGATAGTTTAACATCATTTTGGACCGTGAATGTAGTTTAATGTTGTTTCANGACGCAAAAGAAACTTCATATCGCACAGAAATACTCGTACCTAAAACTGTACATATACCACCTAACCTAGAAACCACAACAAACATAGAAACTACCGTACGTGTAGAAACACCAGAAAACACCAACGCGAGAATTGTTCCATTAGACGTTCCTTGGGCCGAATTACCGTTCAACATCATTAGTGAAGGAGACGCTAAACATATAATCATACTCATTAATGCTACCCCAAATGTTAAGATGAGAAAAATCAAAAAATTACTAAACCAATAAATGACATTCAAAGTTTGAAACAACATTAAACTACATTCACGGTCCAAAATGATGTTAAACTATCACATGTGCGCAACGACATAAAACTAGCCACGATCAGAAATGGTCGATCTACCAAGAAATCCATCAGTGTCACTTGAAACTTCTCTTGTTTACACATGGCTCGAAATGGCCTTAAACTAGTGCATGTGGCCTGAAATGGCCTTAAACTAGAACATTTTCTTACACTTTTTTTCTAGCAAATTCAAGTTCAATGTTCAAATTTATGCTTACATTTTCATGTTATCAATTACATTTTTTCTTCACATTTCCCTTTTTACAATTATCCTTTGATTATAATTACATTCCTACTTGCATCCCTACTTTGTGCATTACACTTAAACAACAACAAAAAACCAAAACATTCTACATTGCTACATCATGCTTACATTTAAACAAAAAGAGCCAAAAGAACAAAAAGATTTCCACTTTAAACCTATGTTTGTCAATGTTCAAACAAACTCAAAATTCAAATAAAAATATATATATATATAGTCATATACAGTTCGACAATTACAATAGTTAACTGATTCCATTCATCAATTCATGTACAACCCAAGGCAAAACATTCAGTTTACGACTCATGTAAAAATATGAGCCATGATAATATCAAAATGAAAACTAAACATCAGGTTTGGGAGGGCTGTCCCCTTCAGACTCTCTGGCACCATGGATCCTTGCTCCACTAGGGCCACCTTCTTGAACATCATCATCACCCTGACACTATGAAACGGTAAAAGAAAATGATCAACACAAAAAGAAAAGAGA
Organism: Gnetum montanum; assembly: GCA_015680685.1. Classification (NCBI taxonomy): domain Eukaryota; kingdom Viridiplantae; phylum Streptophyta; class Gnetopsida; order Gnetales; family Gnetaceae; genus Gnetum; species Gnetum montanum. The sequence continues at coordinate 127,281 of MNCI01012565.1, read as the reverse complement.
AAAATCCCAAATGTTAGTTAACAAAAAAAATTCACAAGAATAAATGGCTTACCGTAGGAGACCCCCCTAAATCAAATTCCAACCGACAGAGAATTTCTTCCTCGGAGACACTAGCCCAGTTAGTCCCATTGAGGCCAGATCAATGTTCTTTAAGGACTTCCCTTTGTCAACCGCCAACCATGTGGGATGTTTCAAGGGAAATTCACCCATAGAGACCTCCCTAGAAGTAGTCATAATTACCCTCTTGGGTGATTCCATCTCAACAATGGTATGCTTGGCAAATGTATCAAATGCAGAGTGTAGGCCTAAACCTTCAACGAACATCTCCAGCTAACGCTTCTCTATAGATACTTCATTTAATGACTTCTTATAATGATGCTTATGATTCTTCTCATCTTATCCCCACTTCCACACCTTAGAAGCGAAAGCCTTCCAATCCTGACACTTGAGGTTCAGTAAATCTATCTGGGCCTTACGCTCTGCTAGCTTCCAAGTCAGTGATACGTGGCGATTCAGCAAGTTCCAATATCTGGTATAAGTGATCTCGGAAGTTCACCAAGAACGATCACCTATTAATTTGGCTGAGGCGAACTCATAATGAGATTTGAGATCATCATGTTCGGCCGATAACTCGAAAACCTCTCTTTCCCTTTCCTGGATCTGCAACCATAGCTGTTCAATGGAGCGCCTATAGGTCCAAAGTGATTTGGCATTATGCACAAGACATTCCACCACCTCATCATAGACTTGTCTCGGTACTTGTTCAACTTCTGGCGGTAGTGCAGGCAAATTGTCAATACAAATAGACTCAAATAGATCCCACTTTAGTTTAGACCCTACCCAGATGAAAAGAATAGGCATTAGACCTTAGATGGCAAAAAAGAATGTGAAAATCGGAGAAAGAAAAATTCTTGAGGCATCTGTACCTATTTCAGGGTGAGCTGCTGAATGCGTTCGACCACCTCATCAACGATACTGGTGAAAAAATCCATTTTTCTTGGCATTTCGGTCCAAGTAAACGGTTCATGAGTGTGAGATGGACTAGCTTTAGTGGTCGTTTCAGGGGGAACCTCTATCATAGGCAGTTCTAACCGCATCGTAGGAATCGTCCTAATTTCAATATCTTCGTCTAAAAGTGATAAAAAACATAAAATTAAAACACCAAATAATTGAAACAATAATTCACAAGGCAACACTATAAAACAAAAAAAATACCGGATTCTCTGTTTCCTTCCCGATTTAGAGGGTTTTCGAGCTCCAATCTTCCCTTGAGGAAGCCATCAAACATTTCATCAACACCATCTTGGTCATTGACCAGTTCTATCTCCATGGTGTCTTACACCATTTCTTCAGTTACTTCCACCTAATCTTTGTCAACCTCTTCCTCCTCAATTAAATCTGTTGGGACTTCCTCCTCCTCGATAATTGTTTCTAGCTTCCGTCTTCTCACTTCCGGAGTCAGCTCTAAAGAATTTCATAGATCCAACATTAGTTTCATGTAAACGGTCAAAAAAAATGAATAAGATGAAAATAACAATGATGGCAATAAAACAATTACATTAAGCTTACTTACCTCGTGTAGGCATTTTAAATCGTATACACTTCACCCTCACCTCTTCTACAGTTGGGGCCACCTCTCTAGGGCGTTCGCACTTCTGCACCTTCAATTTGGCTTTCACGATGGTCTCCTTGATCATCCAATCAGCCCTCCTAGCAGTGTAGGGTACATTATCTAGTTCCAACCCCACANTCTCCTTGATCACCCAATCAGCCCTCCTAGCAGTGTAGGGCACATTATCTAGTTCCAACCCCACACTATCACGTGTATGGATTGAACCACCAGATGACCCCTCTGTTGTGACGGAAATGGATTCATCGATTCCCTCGGGTGCATCTTGAGACTCAGCTACCTTGAACAAATGGTTAATCCATGGGCAAGATAATTGAGTACGATCCCACAAAACATATTTGTTATCTACACAAACCACCAAAAATTCAGCCAAGCGACATAGATAACCAGCGAAGAATGCGAAAGTAAAATGGGATTGCGCCTCAACATTTGAACACAACCACACTATCTCCTCGTGGAAACCTAACAACAAAAATTGGGCCTAATTATAATGCATCCCAGTCTCTAAAATGGTCTGCATGATGCACACAGCTTTCACCCCAAGACTCTTCACTTGAGACAGGGATTTAGGAAACACCTGTGCCCTAAATAGGGGATATAGTTCATTTACTTCCACCACCTTTGATGTTCCCTACATAGGGAAATCCATAGAGCCCTTGAGAATGCCCAACCAATCTTCCAGCTCACGCACCACATGGAGCTCCTTTTGCACCCTGTCTAAAATCATGTTCACACCATCTACCGGGACACCGAAGAGGTCTGAAAAGAACTCGACTGAAAAATGAAAAACTATTTTGACACCCTTGATACGGGTTCTGTAGTAAGTGACAGAGTTGTCAAAGGAATCAACAATTCCAATCATTTCAGTTACAGAGACATTAGGGCTTGGGATTGTGAATAGATTCATGAGGTTGACATCTTTCAAACAATAGACAATAGGTAGTGGGGAACTAGTACGTAACCATCACTGCACCTTCCTGACTTTCCCAAATTACATGGATAGGGTGCTCTTAGTCTGCCTTGTCGTAATAGGGTCTCTGCCAGGGGGGATGTTAACTATAAGCACAATGCAAAACCATAGTACCAGTATAACAAACGTTATAGCTGAACAAAAGAACTAAGGCGTTAGAGAAATATCATCACTTACCTTCAGTCATGGGATTCACATTGCTAGGACCCAAATCAGTATCATGGGGGAAAACTGGTCCATTACATGACCAAACCCCATGCAGCCACCCCCAAGTTGCGCATTGTGAAAATGCCCTAGAATACTGCTTATGAGAATGAATGATGTCACCATTAGTCTAAGCTAATACAGCTCCATGAAGAGTGGGACTTGCCATGAAGGTCTCTAAAGCGGTGTGAGCTAGTGCAAGTCCATCGTCACCTACGCATATTCCATCTTTGTCAACTTGGGGCCTACAAAAGAATAGTTGTTAGAACAGGAGCAAATACTAAACAAATAGAATAGAAACAAAAAATTAAACAACCTTACCTCTCCACCCTGTACACCGTGCCCGGAGGGTTTTGAAATAATGTATGTGCATGAGCAGCAAAAAATAAGGTGCTATTGAGATAGCGAGGACCATGTGGCAATAAGTCCCATACACGCGATAACAGATGGGTAGATCTAGGCCCTCCAGAGGGACCGTTCTCAATTGCAAGCAATCCCTCATTAATGTCCACCATGAAAGCCATAACACTGCTTGAAGATGCTAGCAACATTGTCTCAAGCACACTTCGCACTAATTGTTTGCTTAGATGGGACCATATTACTACTCTGAATCCATCTAAAATGAAGGCAATGAACTCATAGGCCCCTTCTCTGAACCATACCCCATTGTTATCAATAGTCATATCAGGGGCAGGTTCGTCAAGATCAATGGGCCCAATCCACACCAGAACCCCAACCAGCTCAACCACTAAGAGGAAAGGCTTAGGATCCCTGGAAATACTTAGAATGCCATGGTAAATCAATTATACATGAAAATGAAATAATGAAATGAAGTTCCACATTGGGGACCAATACTTCGAAAGCTGTTTACGCTCAGTGTGCAGACCCTACACACTAGAAAACTATTTACGCTCAGCGTGTAGACACTACACACTGGAAAATTGTTTACGCTTAGCATGTAGATCCTACACGCTGGAAAACTGTTTATGCTCAGTGTGTAGATCTTGCACACTGGGAAACTGTCTATGCTCAACATGGAGACCCTACATACTAGGAAATTGTTTACGCTCAGCATGCAGACCTTGCACACTGGGAAACTGTCTACGCTCAGCGTGCAGACCCTGCACGCTAGGAAACTGTCTACATGCAGCATGCAGACCCTACACACTGGAAAACTTTTCACGGTCAACATCATCCCCATATGTTGAAACATACAACCAGAGACCTCGCGAAAATCCCGTACACCCAGATAGAAAATACAAAAGAAAGTAATTAACTGAGGCGAGATTAGAGCCTACCTATGCACCGATCCAGGCCACGATGGAATCCTAGCCCTAGGAAAACATTGAAGCATGGCCTTACTTTCCTCTACAAAGGTCAAGCTAGGCTCCTTCCTTCCCTGGCCTTCTACTTCCTTTCCCTTACCCATCGCTTCACGCTGAGCTGAACCCTGCACGCTGGGGTTTGGTCTCACACGCTAGGGTTTGGTCCTATATGCTGAGCTAAACCTTGCACACTGGGGTTTAGTCCTATACGCTGCACTAATTTCTGCATGCTGGGGTTTTAATTCCTGCACACTGGGGTTTTAACCCTGCACGCTTGAGTTTTATCTTGTACGCTACGCTGAACCCTACATGCCGAAGATGACTATTCCTTCACGCCGATGTCGTGGTTCCGAGGTTCATGCTGAAACTGTTGCTTGATGTCCACATTCACGCTAAAACTGTCACCTGAAATGTACGTTCACGTTGCGACTTGTGTTTACGCTCACGCTTTGATTTGGCTCAAGTTCATGCTGCCTTTGTTGACTGATGGGTTCACGCTCACGCCTTGCATTATATATATACCGTCGCATTAACCCTGCCGTCGCTACCACCGCCTTGAATGTTTTATTTAATTTAATTAAAATTAATCAAAGTACAAAGTACAGCCAAATGCAAAACAAAAATAATGAGATAATGAACACTACCACATTGCAAAGCAATTCCGGTTTCCCACATTGAACATTTTGGTAAAAACTCCTTTGTATAGATCATACATCAACTAGACATTATCAACGAATGGTTAAATGGCCCGGTAAGGCCTTAAACTACCACATTTGGCCCAGTAAGGCCTTAAACTACCACATTCGGCCTGGTAAGGCCTTAAACTACCACATTTGGCTCGATAAGGCCTTAAACTGCCATGCGTCCAGGTACGACGATAAACTACCACCACATATGTACACATGATTTACATTGCCTAGAAATGCGTAACAACCCCTACTAGCTCACTCTGCCCTTTGTTTATTGGTAGGAGCAAGCTTGATGGATTATCAGCATCTATTCACACCATTGACCATTGATGGACCATACAGAAAGATCACAAGAAAAATCAACATAAATTCTATCAACTTACGTCCATCAACAGATGATACATTTGTAGCCTCAATGCAAAAAACGTTAGATAGCTATGAAGGTATGAGCAATCCTTCAACCACATTAAAATCACACTAGCTTAGCTAACAACAGTGTACCCTCCACAGAACAACAAACCCTTCTATATCTACCTTGCCACGTCGGATTCATCGATCGCATCTATGCTTTGTCAGAAACGAGCAGAGGGAACCGAAGTCCCTGTGTACTATTTAAGCCATGCATTAGTGGCCCATGAAAAGAAGTACAACGAGGTGGAGAGGTCATGTTTATCCCTTGTCTTTTCCCTAAATAAACGGTGACATTACCTCTTCCATAACCAAGTCAACATAATTTGCAAAGATAATGTGCTCAGATCCATCATTGGTAACATTTACGAGTCAAGAAAAATAGCGTGTTGGAAAGCCATGATAGTTGAATTTGACCTACATTACATATCGCAGTCATCAGTTAAGGGTCAAGCCATAGCAAACCAACTGACTACATCCCCAACACATGATCAAGAAACAATAGAGCCAGAGTTTCTAGATGAGAACGTGAGCACAATAGACATAGTTCCCAATGATTACGAAGCCCGTTTGAACTTTGATGGGGCATCCACCTATCGAGGAGGAAGTGCTGCCACCATCATCACCTATCCCTCTAGGGAGATCCGACCCTTTGCTTACTACTTCAACTTTCATTGTACCAACAACATAGCAGAGTATGAGGGTCTCCTTAGTGGCCTTATGGCAGCATTAGCTTCCAACATCACATGACTAGTAGTCAGGGGAGACTACTAGTTTTAAACCAAATCACAGACGTTTATACATGCAAAGCACAATATTTACAACCATACTGTGATTTGGCTAAGCACTTACTGAAGTGATTTGAAAACACAGATGTGCAACATGTTTTCAGAAACGATAACACCATTGCAGATGCACTTGCCATGCTAGCTCTAAACATATCACCAAGCATGTTCCATATGTTGCCTAGCTCCATAATCAGTTGTGATAAACCCATAACTAATGCTCCCGATGAATCACCAATGGCATCCGTTAGTACAACACACATGGTAGAACGGTATGATGACATAAAAGAGTACCTTCTACGCGGTGAAACACTGCAATACCTAATGAATGCACAAAAGGACGCAGTATGAAAATGTTCTCAAAAATATGCATTGGTAGGAGACACGTTGTGCTATCGATCCTACGAAGGCATACTGTTAACATGCGTTAGTAGCATTGATGGCCAAACCATCATCGAGCAAATACATGTTGGACTATGTGTAGGACATATAGCGCCTAAAGGAATGGCGACAAAAATAAGATGTCTGGGCTATTATTGGCCACACATGAAGTATAACTGTTTCTCCAAGGTCAAAACGTGCAGTATCTATCAAACATAACAATCTGAAACATGTTCCACCAAATGAGTTGCATACAGCGCAAATCACCTGGCCCTTCCAGAAGTGGGGGTTAGACCTTATAAGGCCAATAACACCCTCATCTTCTGTAGGACATAGCTTCATCATAACCGCGACAGAGTATTTCATGAAGTGGGTAGAAGCTATTCCCCTTAGAAAGACCACATCCAAACACATATGCAACTTCATTCTAGAAAACATTGTGACCCTTTTTGGCATTCCAATAACCATCATCACTGATAACGGGCCACAGTTCAGCAGTGCTGAAACTAGAACTTTTACTGAAAGACTAGGGATCAAACATTCATTTTCATCTCCATACTACCCTCAGAGCAATGGACAAGCTGAAGCTACAAATAAAATCCTGATCATAATGCTCAAAAAGATGCTTACTCAAAGCAAGAAAAGATGGCACGAACAGTTGGTATATGCACTATGGGCTTATCGCACTACACACCAGACTTCTACAGGTAAAATGCCATATAGTCTTATTTATGGTTTAGAAGCTATTTTACCCTTGGAGTTACAGGTATTGTCTTAAAGGATCACACTTTCCGGACTCCTCGACGACGGTCAAAACAATAACTTACCCATTGTTGACTTGGACTCAGTAGAGGAGGAACATACACGTGCGCTCAATCAAATTGAGTGGTACCAAAAGCAACAATGACAACATCATCAGTAGATATTCATAAGTGCCGAATCAAAGAGGGTGACCTTGTACTCAAAGCCATTCGAGAACATCCAAAAAAATTCTCAGCCAACTGGGAAGGGCCCTACTTGGTCACCAAAGCATACGAAAACGGAGAATTTAAACTAGCTGACATGGAAGGGAATGAGCTTGCATATCCAACCAACCATTTGTACTTGAAACCATTCTACGTTTGAGCATGGAGTCAGGTATGTGCTCATCCTGACATTATGACAGTAAACTGATACCACATCTCGTCCTGGAATCATGATGGTAAACTGATACCATAGCTCGTCCTGGCATCATGATGGTAAACTGATACCATGGAATGTCCACAATGACAATAACCTAGCACTTGTCCAGTATGACATTAAACTGCCACAATCTCATTCACCAGAGCCCGCTAAGACTATAAAATAGTTTACCTCTCCACAGTTCACCAAGACTATAAACTAGTAATGTACCATCCACTACGATGATAAAATGGCAATGTCAAATGGGTTATGACATAAAACTAACCCACAAAAGTCCACTACGACTATAAACTGGAAACTTCATCTCTAGCCTCCCGATTTGTAGCTGCATTCAAACTTCATCAGAGCCACTACCTCGCTCGTAATTAGTTGATCCTAACAACATTGCTGTTGTTCATATTCAGTGCCTGAAATCTCATCTGGTGCCTTTGTTTCATCAGTTGCTATTCAAGTCTAAGCTTACTCACTCACTCATGGCTTTCTTGTTTTCTTGGAGTTGTGTTTGTAGGATGACACTCAGAGGTGTTCGTACAAGAATTCACCTCGTCACAGTAGCAAGGTACCATATAATCCCTAACACACATAACTAGATTCATTGAGCCATTCACTAGTACATCCCCATTTCCCATTACATATCCCATCTATTCCTCAACATACTCTACTCAGTTGCATCCCTGATACACCCAGTACACCCAAAACTTTGAGCACAACGTTGCACACTACAACACTTTTAAATAGTTGCGACACACAGCATGGCACTTGAGCATGAGTACAAGGTAAAAACAAAGCTCTTCACAAAAAAAATAACCCTTGGCACTTCCCATACAAGCCCCAGGCAGGAAGGTAGTCTTCTTGGAAATAAGTACTCATGCCTCAAACACTCAAGTACCATCTCGTTGCATAGCTTTGGCTCTCCACCAACAGGTCCCCTTTAACACTAAACAGAGGCCCTATTCTCCCAAAGAATGCGACACATCATCACGTAGCTTTAGTTATGTCAACAAGTCCTCTTAAACACTAAAAAAGAGAGTCCTGTTCCACCAAAGGACGTGCACCTCATGTCTTGATCCCAAGTCTGCTAAACAATGGCTATTGACAAGGATCAACATTACACACACACCAGGACATCCCCTTCACCACGCACAAGCCCTTGATTGGTTACCAATCCCTACAGTTCCCATTTCCCTATCCAACACAAATTTTGTTTCCCCAATCTTATGTACTACTAAACATGGTACAATGACACCTGGCCAAGTGCCGAAGGACAATGTTACTAAGTTGCTTGTGGTGTTTTGTACTTCCTTGTCGATGCTTCTCAGGTCGATTCCTCCAAGCGTCAACAAAGAGAGGCCAATGAAACAACATAAAATTTTGAGCTTAGTACTTCTCCAGCAAGAATCACACTAAGATTGTGATGCTCCCCACCATGACTAAAGCTTGACAACATCACGAACAGCTTCGAACAGAGTCAAACTAAGCAAGAAATGGTTCCCTAGGATCCACAGAGGATTACGGCGACATATGGTATCAAACCTGGAAGATTTTGAACTTAAAAAACCTAGTTTTCACTGAGTATGCAGCAAGTATCTAGTGTATATGCCCCGCATGCATCACCAGCATACATGCCAAGCGTGTACACCCAGCGTGTATGCCCAGCATGTACGCCGAGCGTGTACGCCCAGCATGCATCTCTAGCATGTGCGACCAGCACATGACCTCAAAGATTACCTGAAACAGATGCTTCGGAGTAAGACTTTGTACAAGGTATCAACTCACAAGGATAGAGCAACCGTTAGGTATCATCATGGGCTCTAGAAAATCAAATTTTGACCTCGAAATCATGCCCTTTGAAGTTCATACGTTGAGCATGTACATCCTGCATGCCCAGCATGTACACCCAATGTGTAGCACAATGTATAATAATCAAAGCTCTCAAGAACTATGTTAGATCAAGTCCAACTGAGCTAAACATCCACAAGCAGCATTCTTGTGACATCCAAATTCAAATCCAAGGGCCGAATTTGATGCTTCATATTGCAACAGTAGTTTGTAAAAATGACTTCTTTTGTTTTAGTCAAGTCTGTACGCCGAGTTCACATGCCCAGCATGCACATGCTGGCGTATAGCAGTATACGTTGCTGTATAGCAGTATACGATGGCGTGTAGCAATACACGCTGGCATATAGCATACTATACATATGTAAAATTTCATTCTTTTATACTCGATCAACGTGCCACATGTCAGTCGACCAGAGAGTCCAACATCCCATAGCCAATCATCCCCTCTCAGATATGAGTCTAACATCTAAACCTGTATAAAAACCCCAATTTTTGACCAGATTGAGGTTCAAAAGATTGAAACATTTGAGCAAAAATCTGGGGCAATCCACACAAAGAGAACATCTAGAGACATTAATCCTACACGCTAGACTTCCATCTTGCACGTTGAGCATATAGCCTTTACGCCATGCTTGGAACCGAATCTAGCGAACAATCATCCCGCTGCATCCACCAAAGCCTTCAATCCACCTTGTGTCAGATTCACAACTACGTTAGACTGGTGCATGGTAACTTTTTATTTTGCAATAATATTGCCACATTTCTTTTTCTAAGATTTTTTATAGTTTTTCATTCATTATTGTATGCTTATTGTTTACATTCCTGTATGTTTATGCTCTATTTTACATTAGTTATACTATTTACATATAACCGAGCGTACAATATATCAGTGTATGTTTGGGGAAATCCTTGTCTGATCTGCATGCAGACCACTCAAGGTACTCTGCCTTCATTAATTCCAGCTTGCCCTCAAGAGAAGGTAGGGTCTTCTGTGCTTGTCTAGGGATCTCTTGGCTTTTTTTTCATTCCAGATGGAGACTGATGATTTCAGACAGTACAAGTACTACCTCATCCCTTGCTCTCCTAATCAAGCCTTTGCTTAGACTAAGAGTATACAAGACATCACCGAGGCAAGCAAAGACCTGACCTACATCGCATACAAAAATACCTTCACAAAGAAGTACAAGGGTAGAGCTATGGTGACTGAGGCAAAGCCCAGACCTAGTAACAATGGTAACAAAAGTAACAAGAAACTAGTTGTACCCGTAGATAACCCCATGCCCAAGTAGGGCAACACACCACAACCTCTAGTACCCGCACTTGAGAACATTTGCACAACCCAAACCAAACTTTGATTGTAAAGATCATTCAAAGTACACCTCACTACCTCTCAAACCTTCAAAACTTCTGAAGCAGCTATTGGCAGTAGGGCACATGCAATACAAGAAAATGTTGCAAGAAGCAATCGGTAGACATCAATGCTATTGCAAGCTCCTTAGGAACCCCTCTTTAGCCTTGCCTAATGAGCTCCTAGTTCCTAAGGGTTTCAAGCTTGATAGGTTTTGTGACTATCACCAAGAATGTGGTAATAACATAGATTACTGTCTGGCATTGCAGGATGACATCTAGAGATTGATCGACCAAGGAAAAATAGTGTTGGATGAAAGCAACCCAGTACATCCCGAAAACGAATCTATGCATGTCTACAAAGATCCCATCAATGCCAAAAATTTTGGTTACATCATTAATTCGATCAGTATTAACAATGATCCTAGGCCACACCAGCAGCCATTAGTGGTCCGTGTGCCTCAACGTAGTGCACTAGCACCACAAGTGACTAATCAAAGCTCGCAATAGCCATTCGTTCTGAGAGTCCAACCATGGTCATCCATCTCCACACCACTTGTTAGAGAAACCATGCTACTTCGTCTGCTAACGCTGTTAGTGTCTTTCATCATCAGGGGGCTAATTCATTCGATAGCCCCCGCCCTGCATAATAAAGCTAAACAACCTTCTCATCCTAAAAAATGAGAAGTGCATTTCACAAGTGAGTTGTTGAAGGGGAATGCTACCCAAGGAATTCCCAAGCCTACATGTTTTTCCCCTATGTCTACACCCTTATCACCAAAGATGAACATTGCCATAACAACGCAGTCTATGCCACCTTGCCAAAAAGGGTCTAAACCTAGATCTGAAGTTGCCCCTCCTTGCGAAATTCATCTTCTTAGACGAGTCAAAGAAGAGGAAAGCGCCAAACAAGGGGTGGCCAAGACCTTTTGGATTCCCTAACTCAGGTCAAGTAGGCTCTAAAATAGAAAAACACTATGCTGAGCCTGTATGACCTGATCATGACATCTGTCACCCACCACGAGGCTCTAATCCGCATGTTGATAACAATTCTGGTCAACGAAGACATGCTAGTGGAAGAGGAAGCGATCCACTCGATCATGCTTCCCTCTACACTCGCAAAGCCTGAGCCATCCGAATTAACTTTCAATGACAATTTCATTAGGAAAGATCTCAAAAGGGGTTAGGTGACCATGGCACCCCTTTTCATCAAAATTTAGGTCAGCCAACATCGGATCTGAAGGGTACACATTGATGATGGGACTACCATGAATGTCATTCCCTTCCCTATTGTGGACAAATTGTGCTTGGTCAACTAGATCAAACCCACAACGACGTCATGGCTAAGGTCATTCAACGGGGCACGCATCCTGGTGAAAGGCACAGTCCACATAGACTTCATAGCAGGGGACTAGTTCCCCATAAACGTAATGTTCATTGTGGTTGAGGAACTACCCAGGTTTAACCTGATCTTGGAGAGATCATGGTTAGCATAACTTAGGATTGTCTCCTCACCCATACATCAGGAAATCCACCTACCATTCGTGGGCAGGGAGGTGGTGATCCATTGTGATAAAGTAGCAACACAAACTATCAGTAACGTAGACATGGAGCAAGGTTTAGAGGTCGTAACCTATGAGAATGAAGTGCCTGCTCACGTGCACATTAACCACTCAGTTGGAGAACTAGCCCAGCAAGCCAGTCTCTAGAATGAAAGCACATGGGTTAAGTTGCCATTCCAAGTGAGGGACAATGATGTGGACGAGGGCCCTAGCAGAAAATCTTGGCCTTATGTTCCACTCAACCCATAGTGGGTCAAGAAGCAGCTACACATGGCATATCAACGCCACTGCTCTTGGCCTAGTTACCATCCCTTATGCATTCACCACTTTTTTCTTTGTTAACATACCATCCTTTTGGCATGCTACGCTATGGCCTGAAATGGCCTAAAACTATGCTACCCTATGGCCCGAAATGGCCTAAAACTAGTAATGGCCCGAAACAGCCTAAAACTAGCATAAGTTACCAGTTAGCTATTTTTTAAGTTGTTAATGTATCATCTCTTTGGCATGTTATGCAAAGGCCCAAAATGGCCTAAAACTAGCAATGGCCCGAAACGGCCTAAAACTAGAAATGGCCCGAAATGTCCTAAAACTAGCACATGAAAGCATGAAAATTTTATACAAAATATAGCACGTATTCAATGCACAAGTTAGCATAAAATCAATTACTATTTCACAAAATCCTCTTTGCTTTATTCAAAACCATTGTCTTTTAAACAATGTTTGCAAAATTTGTTACAAAAAAATTCAAAATTCCAAAAAAATTCCTATGCTGTCATGGGTCGTTTCTATTTGCATCATCTTCACCTTTTGTTCCTACATCATTTCCTTCTGCATTGCCTTCCCTTGTGTTTCCCTCTGTGAGTTCTTCATTCCCTCCCTCTATGGGTCGTGCACCCTCATCTAGAGCCTGCATCATAGGAGTGAAGTGGTAAGCTAGGGAAATAAATGCAAACTAAAATAGAACATAAGCATTAACATGGTAGAAAGAGACTAACCTAAGAAGGTCCTACATCCATCTCAAAGGGTATCCAGTATAAAATGATCCTGAGATGGCACTAGACCTCCTCTACCGTGATGTCCACCCAACGCCTATTGCTAGGTCCAATGTCCGTAGTAGCTCTCTCCCTTTCGGTGGTTGTCCACCTTGGTAGTCCTGGGGAAAAGGAGATGGTTGTGGTCTCTCCTGTGGAAAGGTCCACTTTCAGGTTAGGAGATTCCATAACCTTTACCTGCTCCTTGAACTTGGCATAGGCCTTAGAAGCGTCAATGGCATTTACAAAGGCTTTATACGTAAACGGCTCCATAGCAGCATCCCTGTACAGTTTATAATGGGTGGCATTTTCCCATTTATGCATGTGTTTATGGTTTCTCTAGGACCGCCCCCATTCATAAACCTTGGCACTGAAGTCTTTTAGGTCCTGACACATCTAGGCTAGCAAGTTCATTTGCATCCACTGATCGATTATCTCATGAGTTTCTTGAACATTCTGGTGTGCGAAAGTCCAAAACTTGGCATAGTATATTATAGCCATGTGCGAGTCCTCATTATTAGTATCACGGGTTATGAGGAACCCATTTCTCGACCTGAGATCCTCCACCTCAGTGGCCAGGTTGACCTCTCTTTGCTTAGCTCTTTGGACCTATTTCCACAGGTCCTTGTTGATGAGCTTATACTCCCACAAGGAGCATGCGGTGTGCAAAACGCATTTGCAAGCTTCTTCGTACATGTGACGAGACACCTCAGTCACTTTAGGCTGGAATATAGGCACAGCACTGAACTTGAAAGGTTGTGTTGGGTCTCATTTGAGTCGAGAGGCTGCCATGACACAAATAGCGTAGCAATCACATTAGCATAGCAAGATTAGAAAACTCAAGAAATTCTAGCATAGCAATGTGAGAGCACCTAACACTACTACTTACCCACGTCAGGGTCCACTTGCTAGAGGTGGTTGATCATATCATCAACAATTCCCTGCATGAACATAAACTTGTTAAGTCTATATGGACCTCTTCCTCATGTGCTAGTGCCTTTTCTTTTAGGAGACTAGCATATTTTTTATTCAAAGGAGTCTCCTCTTTGTTAGCAAGAGGATTCTCCCTAATGATAAGAGCCCCTACCTTAGTAACAGAAGATCCTTTCTTCTTGACAAGGGCCCTTTCTTCCAAGACTGGGGCCTCTATGTCTTTATTTGTCACCCTCGTCTTAGGGGTGGACACCTCTTCATCACCTTCTTCTTCTTCTTCTTCTTATTTGTCTACTAGTCAAAGGAACATGTTTGCATTAGTCCAAAACAAGTTAGCTTAAAGCAGGTACTATGCTATCTACATCGCCTAGCATAGCATAGCGTAGCAGACAATAACAAAGTAAGCATTAGACAAAAGCATTTACCAATGGGGGGTTGTGTCCATTGTAATTTAAGCTGCAATCTTCACCACTCCTCTTCCTCCATGTGAAGAGTTTCCTTAGCTAGAAAAGGCCTCTTCTGCTACAACTTGTTGGCAATGGTCTTGGCTATGAGACGTTCCCCCAGTGACACGCTATCAGCTACAACGGAGGAAATCTCTCCTATGTTGTCCTGGCCATGAACATTGTGAGCCATCCAATCCTTATTCATCACAGAGAATGAATCCCCAATTATTTATGGAGGATCTTGTGCTTGGATGGTTAGAAGGATCTGGCGATTCCATAGTCTGGAAATCTGTCATGATTTTTCATAACCCAGACTCCATTCTCTTGAACCACCAGAAACTCTGTGAAGTACTTTAGATAGCCTATGTAGAAGGCATAATGTATGTTGGAATGGGACTTTGATTTCTGATGGAGTCCCAAGATTTCAGCTTGCAAGCCTTTACATAGAAAGCTGGCCCAGTTGTAACGAGCCCCCTCTTCTATGACCTCATGCATTATCCAGGCCTACTCAATCCCCAAGACCTTCCTTGGGTAAGCAGCTAGGGGAATGTGTGAGCATGGAAGATAGGTAGATCTCCTTGGCGGGCCCACCTTTAAGCTTCTCCATGGGGAGCCCTTTTCTCTCCTTAGCAATCCCTAGCCACTCCTGAATGTCCTTCTTCTGAAGGATCAGCTCCTTCTTGCCCTTCGACCCTATGAGGATGTCATTGGTAGGAACACTGAATAGGTTTATGAATATCTAGTCATTGATTTCAATGATCACCCTCATGACTTGTATGCATGTATAGAAATGGCCTGCCTTTTTAGAAAAGGAGTTAGTCAAGGAGATCATCTTGGTGGCAGGAACGCTTGGATTCGAGCCCAGGAATAGATGCATCAGCCTAGTCTTTTGGAGATTTTGGACCAAGGATTCTAAAGCTGCACTATTTATCTCGTGTTGGCTTGCTTCTACTTTACCATATTTGAAGTAGATGTTTGCCCCTTGTGTCTCCGCAGTTACCACTGTTAACTCCTGGGGCTTCTTCACTCCTACAAAAATTTTCACAAAAACGTTTAGCATAAAAATTTAGAAAATACAAAGATTGCAAAGAAACTTAAGCATGTGAAACTTCTTGCTTGGCCTACCGGGCCTCTACAATAATGTGAATGGTAGACGTTCAACTAGAACTTGTTCAACCATGATCGGTTTGAAGGGTTCTACGCACTCCTCATCTAGCCAACCCTGCCCCTTGCACTAATCATAGGGAATAGAATATTGGCCTAGGTAGGTGTGATATTCACCCCCACATTGACCAATCATGCCCACCCATAGGTTCTCAGCAGAAGAGAACTCCTGTAGGGCTATCTGTGCTGTAGCCAATAGACCCGGTAGGTCGTGAACCCCATCCTTGTTGATGAAGAACCTGGTAATAAATGTGTACTATTAGCATTAGGCCAATATAGCTAGCATCACACAAACACAGTGGAACAAGGCTGCAAAACTCACCCACTAGCACAGTAGATAGTTCCCTATGGGTTCTGGAAGCACGTCGTCATAAAACATACAAGGAATAATGTGTTGTAATGGTTGTAGCAGCTATACTTACGCATCTCCCAGATCCAAGACAAATGTCTTAACCTTGTTGGGCGCTGATTGGATCCTTCTCCCTACCTGCTCATGATTACCCCATCAATCAGAAACCTCAGAATGCCCCAACTTGCCCTAGGCAATACAACTTTTGTTATTCTGGCCACCTCCTCCTCCTCAAGGGATGACCAAACAATCACATTGAAATGGTCAAGTAGGAATTGTAAGAAGTCCTATGCCCCTTTCATAAACCAGATCCCCCACTCTCCCACACATATCTGGGGAGGACAAGCATTGGCCACAGGTTTTCTCACATGACACAAGACCCCTCTAATTTCTAAAATAATCAAGATTGGCCTTAGCCCCATCCTACACAACACAACCAGCAAGTGTTATCATCATGTCTAAGTGCAATACACATGCAACATAGTAATACTTAGCAGTCCATGCATATAGCATAGCATAACCCTCTTCCCACACGTAGCATAGCAAGAACATAAAAGCGGTAGCTTAGCAAAAAATAGCCTAGTGTAGCAACAGAGTAGTTAACTCTAACAGGGTGATTAACAATATGCCCCGATAGAACACATGTTGCACTATAACATCATGCATGGCGTAGCCCTCCCGAGGGTCCTACGTCATATCATTTAAAGATCAGGTAACTTAAACTGTCCAAACCCTTATGGTTACAATAACCACGGTGGTGGCGGTTTAAGCTACCTTGCATGAAATGATGGCATAACGTTTATGCACTTACCACAACCAAGACGGAAACAGCGAAGATGCAAATGCCAAAATAACATGATGATAGAAAAAAAAAGTGGCTAAGAATAGAATATGAAATGAAATTATAAGTAAAAAATGATAATAGAATCATGGAAAAAGTAGAGGGAGCATAGTAGCCTACCAGGTCAATGGCGTGTCCTTTTGCTCTGCAACATGTGCTTGTGTCAAGCGCCCAGGGTTTTCTCTGCCTCCTCGACCTTTGCAAGTGCCACATTCGTTCGTTTCTTCCTTAGAGCCATTTTCCTACTTGCAGATTTCTTTTCCTCCTTGCTATGCAAAAAACCGCCTTACTCGTTGTTAGCACAATCGCTCTGAAATCACCTTGTGCTTCGAATATGGGCTCTACGCTCTTACGGTGAGAATGGAAAGCTTACCAAGGGTTAATCCCTATTTATGGCTATAATGGTGAAAAAGGAAAACTTGCCACACTCTCTCTCCATTTAATGTAGAGCACGTCGTACAGTGTAGCATGCTCGACACAACATCGTAGCACTGTAAGTATTAAAACCTTAACACGCTTGAAGCTAATGGCTTGCTTTCTGAAAAAATGAAAAAATATATTTTCGATTATCATGTTTTGAAAAGACCTTAAATTAGCAACCCCGGTACATTTGTAACTTTTGTAGTTCAAAAAGACCTTAAAATAACATATTTTGATCTACTATACATTCGTTGTCTGCAATGATGCTAAACTAGTAGTTTCACAATTTCACATCGGCTGTTTTGCATTCCTTATAGTTACACATTCTCGCATTGATAGTTTCACATTTCCTACTTTAGCATCTCTACATATCCATTCCATAATGGTCTGCCATGACTTTAAACTGGAAAAAATTTCAATCTCTACATCATAGTTCGCTAGTTACATTTTTTCATTTCTTTGCAAGTTTTCGTTATACATGATTATTACCAACAAATGCCTCTTAACTAGGATTTTCATCTCATGTTGACAGGTTAAGCAAAAAATGGAAATCCATCATGATCTCTCCACACCTTTAGCCCTAGCAAGACCACATGGAAAGCTCACAAGATAATTGAACCTCAACATGATTGATTGGGGGTCAACTACAGCTCGCACCATAACATCTTTAGAAACATCCCCAGACTGGCCTGAGCATCTGTCCCGAACCCTAGATTTAGAGGCTGGGAATGTAACTGAAGATCCTCTCGTCAAGATGCCTGTGATCATGTCCAAGGGGGAAGTAAGAACATTAAAGCTTAGCTCCCTCCTAGACATGTAGATGCACGAAAACATAGCAAAAATTCTACAAGACAACATCAAAGTCTTCAGGTGGTCATACAGTGACATGCTAGGTTTAGACCCATGGCAGATATAGCACAACATCGTCCTAGACCCTTGCATGAAGGTAGTCAAGTAGAAGGCTTGAAACATCAAACCAGAAATTGTGCTAGCTATGAGAGATGAAATCACCAAGCTATACCAAGCTAGTTTCATCCGTGTAGTTGATTATTCGGAATGGGTGTCCAACATCATCATAGTTTCCAAGAAAACAGGAGGAATACGAATCTGCATAGACTTCCAAGATCTGAAAAAGGCAATGATCAAAGATGATTTTCCACTTCGAAGCATCGATTAACTCATTGATACCATGGCTGGTCATGCTCTATTATCCTTCATGGATGGCTTTTCTAGCTACAACCAAATTTGCATAAACCTGGAGCATCAGCTAATGACAACCTTCATGACCCCATGGGGGACCTTCTATTACACCATGATGCCTTTTGGACTAAAAAATGCTGGAGCAGCCTACCAGCGAGCCATGACCTACATCTTTAGTGACTACATCTTAGAAACACTAAATGACTACATGGATGATATAGCAATCAAGTCCTAGGAGGTGGCTGATCACCCACGTGATCTAGGGATAGTCCTCATGTGTTGTCAAATGCATGATCTGTGCCTCAATCCTAAGAAGTGTGTCTTCGGTGTGAAAATTGGATGCATGTTAGGGTTCGTGGTATCAATGGCCGGAATATAGGTGGACCTTGAAAAAGTGAAGGCCATCATCAACCTGGCACCTCCTATAAACCTTAAGGAGTTACGTGGGTTGCAAGGTAGGGTACAGTTCATTCAAAGGTTTATAGAAAAGTTGACTCACAAGTTACACCGCATGCAACATATTCTAAAGAAAGGAGTTAACTTCAAGTGGACAACCTAGTGTTAAAAAGCCTTTGATGACTTGAAGGAAGAGCTCTTACACCTCCCAATTGTGCAGCTACCATAAAGAGATATGCCTTTCTTTATCTACCTTTCCACCTCCCATACATCTATCGTAGCATTGCTAGGTCAGAAACGAGACAACAAATCTAAGATACCAGTGTACTACTTGATTCATGCATTAATAGTGCATGAGGGAAAATACAACAAAGTGGAGAGGAATTTCCTTGCATTAGTGTTTGCGTTGAAAAAGTGGAGGCACTATCTATTTTGTAGTGCAGTCAACATCATTTGCAAAAGCAACATACTCCAGGCTATCACTAACAACCTGTATGAAAGCAACAGGATAGCCTGATGAAAAGAGATAACCGTGAAGTTTGACTTACACTATGTAATCAAATCATCAACTAAGGTTCGATCCATAGCAATGTAACTTACAGCCTCACTTGTTGATGAGCAGGCAACCATAGACCTCGAATTCCTGGACGAACACGTTGGCACTATCAACATCATCCCTTCACACCTAGAAGCTACCTTACATTTTGACAGTGCTTCAACAGCGCAAGGAGGTAGTGTAGGTGCCATCATTACATTTTCCTCTAAGAAAATGCACCCATTTTCTTATCATTTTGCGTTCCCCTGCACCAACAACATGGCAGAATATAAGGGGCTACTCAAAGGCCTTTTAGTTGCCCAAACACTATGCATACAACACTTGGCAATTCGCGGTGATTCACAACTAGTGGTGAATCAAATCACCAAGGTCTATGCCTGGAAAGCTACACACTTGCAACCCTATTGTGATCTAGAAAAGAGCATGCTTAAGGTATTTGCAACCATTGATGTGCAACATGTGCCATGCAATTGGAACACCGTGGTAGATGCCTTAGCCACCCTTGAATTAAACATTCCACCACACTCGTTCGCAAGTCTTCTAATGTAGATAGTTGAATGTACTGAGCCTATCACTCAAATAGGACACATGGCCTCCATTAGTGCCATGGATGTCCAGGAGTGGTATGCTAACATTGAAGCCTATCTACAACACAACGAACCCCCACGTGGACTGACATCTTCCCAGAGAGATGCGATCCATAAGAACACCTAGCAATATATGCTCATGGGAAATGACGCCTTGTGTCGACACTCCTATAATGGGATATTTTTAGCATGCATGGGTGGGAAGTAGGCGTAGAAGATAGTTAATGAAGTGCATGAGGGGCTATGTAGTAGACACATAGCACCCAGGGCTATGGTTATGAAAATTAGATGCCTAGGGTACTATTGGCCCCACATGGAGCGTGACTACCTATCGAAAGTTAAGACATGTGACACGTGCCAGAGATATGCAAATCTCATACATGTCTCACCTATGGACCTACACCCAAAGAAAATCATGTGGCCTTTCCAACAATGGAGACTAGGCCTCATAGGACCTATCACACCTAAGTCCTCCGTAGGGCATAGCTTCATTATCACCACCACTAAGTATTTTACTAAGTGGGTGGAAGCCATTCCTCTAAGGAAAACAATGTCTTAGCAAATCTACTATTTCATCCTAGACAACATAGTGACATGGTTTGGGCTTCCAATGACTATTGTAACTGACAATGGGCCATAATTCAGTAGTACGGAAACCTGAACCTTCTGCAGCAACCTAGGCATCAAGCAATCATTCTCCTCCCCATACTATTTGTAGGAAAATGGGAAAGTAGAGGCTACAAATAAGTCCATCATCAACTTGTTGAGGTGAATGCTTGGCAACAACAAGAGGCAGTGGCACGAGGAAATCCTCTACGTTCTATGGGCCTACAGGATGACATGAAAAACTGCGACAAGTAAGACTCCTTATAGCCTTGTTTATGGATCTAAAGCTACCATCACTCTGGATGATCCTCTCAGATGTTGTAAGTGAATCCCAGAACAATCAGTCACAGATCATCGACCTCAACTCAAAGAGCAGGAGCATGCATAGATGCTTAGACACATAGAGAACTACTAGAGCAAGCAGTAGCAAAAGCACCATGCAGCCCTGCATCGATGGCCAGTACAGAAGCAAGACCTCATCCTCAAGGCTTTCCATGAGCATGTGAGAAAATTATCAGCTAATTGGGAAGGCTCTTACATGGTCACTAAAGTCTTTGGGAATGGAGCCTTCAAGCTGGCAAACATGGACAACAACAAGTTCGCCAATATAGTGAATCACTCATAGCTCAAGCCATACTACATCTGAAGCACAATGACAACAAGTAGCATCCGCTACGACGTTAAACTGGCAACATCATTGATCAGCATCTGCTATGATGTTAAACTAGCAATGGCATCGAGCAGCGTTTGCAACGACGTTAAACTAGCAACATAAAGCAACGTCTGCTATGACGTTAAATTGGCGACAACAACAACAAGCAGTGTCTGCTACGATAATAAACTAGCAGCAACTGTCCGCTACGATGTTAAATTGGAAACAACAGCAACAAGAAACATCCACTACAATGATAAACTGGCAGCAACCATCCGCTATGACGTAACACTCGCACAGCTAGTCCACTATGACTATAAACTGGCACACCACGTTTGCTATGATGTTAAACTGGTATGTATGGTTTGCTGGGATCTTAAAAAGGTACGACAGTCCATTGGGACTCTAAACTAGCACAGGGTCTACCAAGATCTTAAATTGGGTTCATGTCATGTCCCTAGTGTGCATTTGCACCAAGTACACATCGAACGAGTGTGCATAGTGCTGACACGGGATTGGGATGTTGCAGCTCTAGAACGTAGTTCATGATGCAATGGGAATGCGATCTGGAATGTACACAATGCTGCCACTATTGACATCATGCTGACCCTTCGAAGATGTCGTATGACATCACATTGGTGCTCCAAACCTACCATCACCACATCCCACCATCCTAATGGTAGTTCCTTGGCTAGTGCTTGCCGCTAGAGTTCCAGTAGTATTTTGGCCTAACCACAATATTCTTACCCTCTATCCCCCTTCCAATTTCTCAACTCACACTACATTTAGCTATATGGTAGCTGATCCCATAGATGAATTGAGAATGCATGCCTTTGGTAGGGATTCCAAAGCATTCGCACTCATAGCAGCTCCTAGCGCCTTCGAGGTCAATTCCTCCACGGTGGTGCTGCCAAGGCCACTGCTGGCCTTCCTACTTTGGACATCGTGTGCTAGCACGAATGTCCAAGTGCTTCAACAACATCTGTAGCAAGCAAGAACTTTACCCTCTTCTCGCATTGTGGTTGTTTTCCTCCCCGTCGTGCTTACAGGGTGCGACTGAGAGTATGACTCGCCACAGTAGAAAATGCTACGGCATCACAAAGTGAGTGCCTCAACTACTTGAATACTTTAGAGTGTGAATTCCATGACATGCGTAACATAACTTGCTGCATGGGAAGCATCTGTAGGCAGGTCAAAATCCTTCGCGTATGTAACATAGCTCATCCTATGAAGGAAACACCTGTCCTACACAAGGTCAAAGGTCAAAGTAAGGATGAAAATGCAAACAAGTCCCTCATGAGCGCTCTGATGAGGGACTTTTCTAAATCTCATCTTTTCCCTTTGCCTGGAAACCAATGCAACACTCTCAATTGTAGCTAAGCGATGTCTTGACACTCACCGAGCAGCAACGTTAGCATCGTGTCTTCTATGATTTTTCATTTTCTTTGTCAACATCTCTCGAGCCCGTCCTCAAGACATCAACAAAGAGGGGCCAATGAAACACCCAAAAATTCAAAGTCATGCTTACTTCACCAAGTCTTTGCTAAACAAGCAATGTTACGGTAGTTCTTTAGGAGATGGATACTCTGATTTTTAGAGTATCCGCTTCGGCAAATTTTCTAAGTCAAGGAGTCTTGCTACGCTACGCTACGACATGTAGCATGGAAAGCTTTAGAAGAAGTTTGCAGAAGCATAGTACTACACTATGCTATGCTACATAGCATAGCATAGCAAACGCTAGATGATCAATCCATTCGCCTGACTTCAAGTCCTTCGGCAATGTCTCCTTCCGTTAGAAAGCAACAAACTTGGCTAAAATCAGGTAATGTTTGCTAGTACGCTACACTAAGCTACATGGTGCAGCAAGGCGTAGCTATTTTGTGGAAATGACAGAAGGTAACTCAAAGGGTGAAATCAACAAGTCCACAAGTTTTGCAGTGCAAAAGGAAAATTTTGTAGATTGGTAACGTTTTTGTGACTAAGGATAGCTGCTATGCTATGATACACTACGTAGCGTAGCATAGCATATCAAATCTGTGACCAGTAGTCACAATAGTGCGAAGGTTCCCAACACATGCTGTAGGACATAGCTTAGATTTCTTTGCTTCAAACTGACAGTTACACTATGCTACGCTGCATAGCATATCATAACATAATAAGATGCTATGTTATGTCAAGTGCTACACTACAAAGCATGGAAAGACATAGTGAGCAGTTATGTGACATTAATGCACCTCACCTAATTGCACCATTTCTCTGATAGCATAATTATGATGTGGCAGGTTTGTAATTACAGCCTGGTAGGCTCACCCAATGGTCATGCAGGCAAGTGCAGCATAGATAGATCAGCATAGACCCAAGGCATGTGGCATTCAAATCACATCTTTCGCGTGCCCTTGGTCCTATATATACCCTGATGAGCAACTTTTAGACTCTCCTCGGCTTTCATGCTCTCAAGCACACACACATACTCTGTCTCTCTAGCTCATTTGGGCATTGGGACACTTTGAATGTTAAGAGTTTCTAGCACTCGAACTCTCTTCTCACACTTTCAATCCTAGTTTTCTGAGCAATCTAGTCGGCTAACAAGAAAAAATTTGGCACTGTAACCTCAAGCATTGTAAGCTTTATATTTTGACATTGTAAATAGTTAGCATTCTAAGTTGGCATTTCATTTTGCTCTTTCCTACCACCTTGGTAGCACTTTGCATTGTCGACGACTGAGCCTGCATTCAAGATCATAGCTGTCTCGTTCTACACGTCTTGGTTACTCTCATGATCTCTGCACTTCCCAGCGCTATGCAACCGATTGTATCCATCTTGACAAAGTGAGGTCATAGCTTTGAAGCAATGCATTTTTCTAATTGCATTTTACATTATCTCCTGTTTACTATTACATTTTACACTATTTCCTATCTCTTTTACATTCAATCATTATTTCACGCTATCAATTTTGTTTTCAAATCACATGTTGGAAAAGGTTATATTAACATCGAGTAAGTCTCTATCTAATCAACTAGACCATTCAAGGCACCCCATTTCCTCTTCATCTAGCATGGCCCTCTGGTGGAAACAGGGTCAAGACTACCAATGGTCGTCGACCCCTCGGCATTTTTCCAACCATCAACATTTTTGATTGCTACAATGGGGACTAAACATCATAGGACCTATCACGCCTAAGTCTTCCATAGGGCATAGCTTCATCATCACCGCCACTAAGTATTATATGAAGTGGATGGAGGCTATCCCTCTTAGGAAGAGTAGATCCCAACAGGTTTGCCACTTCATCTTAGATAACATCATGATGAGGTTTTGGCTCACCATGACTATTGTGACCAACGGGCCATAATTTTGTAGTGTGGAAACCAAAACCTTTTGCAACAATCTTGGCATTAGACAATCGTTGTTCTTGCCATACCACCTATAGGAAAATGGATAGGTAGAAGCTACGAATAAGTCCATCATCAACTTGCTTAGGAAAATGCTTAACAGTAGTAAGAGAAGATGGCATGAGCAAATCCTCTATGTGTTGTGGGCTTACAGGATGACATGTAGGATTGCAACAAGTAAGACTCCTTATAGTCTTGTTTATGGATCTGAACTGGTGTTACCTCTTGAGCTACAAGTACCCTCACTTCAAACGATCCTGTCAAACATTGTGAGTGAAGCCTAGAACAATGAGTTGAGGATCATCGACCTCAACTCAATAGAGGAGGAGC
The DNA here is from genome assembly GCA_015680685.1 of Gnetum montanum. Lineage (NCBI taxonomy): Eukaryota > Viridiplantae > Streptophyta > Gnetopsida > Gnetales > Gnetaceae > Gnetum > Gnetum montanum. The sequence goes on along the minus strand of MNCI01012565.1, from coordinate 102,056 downwards.
ATGCATAGAAACTTGGTTGCATAGAGCAATATCAGAATAGGCAACAGTAGAAGCATCATGCAAACCCACATCAAAAATTGGTAAAGAAGGGAGACCTCATTATCAAGGCTATCTATGAGCATGTGAACAAATTTTTAGCAAACTGGAAAGGTCTATTCATGGTCACAAAAGCCTACATGAATGGAGCCTTCAAGCTAGCAGACATGGATGGCAACAAGTTTTCAAATCTTGTGAATCACTCATATCTCAAGCCATACTACATCTGATGCATGAGCAAGGTAAGTAGATTCACTGCAACATAAAACTGGCAAAGCACGTCCACTACGACATAAAATTAGCAAAGCTCATCTGCTATGATGTAAAACTGGCAAAGGTAGTCCACTACAACTATAAACTGGCATAGACTATCCACCATGATGCAAAACTAGCAAAGCACATCTGCTATGACATAGATTAGCATAAATGGTCCACTACGACTTTAAACTAGCCTATCCACCATATGCTATGATGATAAAATAGCATTGAGATCTACTGGGACCTTAAACGAACACAGCAGTCTACTAGGACCTTAAACTAGCATAGCCACCATCTTTTACAATGATAAACTAGCACAACGATCTGCTAGGACCTTAAACTAGTGCAAAATGGTTCGTTGAGATCTTAAACCAATGCATCAAATGGTCTACCAGGACCTTAAACTAGGTTCCCGACACATCCCCAGCATGCATCCATGACTCATCAAATAAGTGATCCTACACACTGCCAACACAAGGTGGGACATTGTAGTTCTAGAATGCAATTCATGACGCCAATAAAACACCCATTGGAATATGTGCAATGCCACTGCCACTAGCATCTTGCTGATCCTTTAGAGATATTGTATGACATCTTACTAACCTTCTAGATCTACTACTACCATGTCCCTTTACCTTGGTAGTAGCTTCTATAGTTAGTGCCTGCTACTGGAGCTCTAGCACTATTGTGGCCCAACCATAATGTTGCTATCCTCTAGCCCCCGTTGTTGCCTAAACCTAAAACATGTTTAGCTGTTGCTTAGCCCATCTCATAGCTAAGCTACATGATGTTTTCCTTGGGTAGGGACTCTTGGGCACTCACATCACCACAATTCCTAGCTACCTCAGTGCCTCCCTCTCCACTTTGATGCTACCAGACCTACTACTGGCCTTTTTAGTTTGGATGTCACATGCCTCAGCAACAATGTCCAGTGTTCCAGCAGCATCCAAAGCAAGCAAGACCTTTTCCTTTGTTTCACTTCATGTTTTTCTTTTCTAGTTTGCTCTCTATGCATTTCACCAAGGTGGCATGGTGCTACATCATTTCAAGATGGCCATCCTGACTAGCTTGGCTACTTTGGGAGTGGACATCCTCTCCTCACCCTTAACCTCCTTTACCTCATTCCTTACACATGCAATTCTCCTTTGCATACCTATTTTACAATATTTCCTCGATGCCTATAAAGCCCTTCTAAATGCTCAACTGCAAAGTCCATGACGTGCATAATGCAATTCGCCACATGGGAAGCATCTATGGGTAGGTTAAAGCCCCATGTGGATGTAATGCAACTCATCCTTGAAAAGAAACACCTATCCTAAAACAACAAGGTTTCTTACAAATGTAAATATTAGAACAACAAAAGAAAAGCATAAAAGAGAAAAATCTTGAACAAAAAAAATGTGTGTCTAAAACAAATGGCACATTAGTTGTTTCCCATTGACCATCTCGAAGCATTCTGATGAAAGGTCAGATGCCTACAAAATAGAGATGCTCATGCATATCAACTCCCTCACAAGCACTCCAATGAGAGACTACATTACTACTTCCTTCCCTTCCTAAAACCATCCTCATAACTCCACCCTTTTCCTTTTCCCTACATAACTATCCTAGCACTCTCAAGCATAGCTAAGTGACATCTAGATGACTACTATAGAACAAATGTTAGCATCTTTTCTTCATGGTGTTTCATATTCTTTGTCAATGTCTCTCTGGCCCATCCTCCAAATGTTGACAAAGAGGGACTAATGAAACACCCTAAAATTTCAAGGTACTATTGCTTCTCCAGGGTCTTGGAAATGAGACAAACACTTCCACAAGTGTAGCCTCATGAAAATTTGGCAGGAAATGAATGCACTAAGTTTAGACTATTTAGTTTGAGAAGATTTCTACCTCCAGAGCTGACAAGACTGATAAACTCTCTGACCTGCCCACCTGGGTAATTCACCTAGCTGACAATCTATTCAGAAATCATGCTTAGAGTTGTTGGTGGTGCTCAAGATGTGTAAAATAGTATAGCAAGTTTTCTAGTGAAGAAGTTTGCTACACCACGCTATGCTATGTAGTGTAGCAACTCTCAGAAGATAGTTGCTCATGCCATCAATTGCAAACTGTTTCAGAATAGGGTGCTACCCTAAGTAGCGTAGCACAACGTAGCAAAGGCAAATCAGGAAGGCACAACTTACTAAGTGATTCCAATGAAGAAAATTGCATCAGCAAGCACTCTATCGTTCAAAACCAATTTCCTTGTTCGACTTCAAGTCCTTTAGCAAGGTCTCTTACTAGAAAGTGGCGGATTGAGCAAAAAAGTAGGATATATTGGCTACTACGTTGTGCTATGCTACATAGCATAGCACAATGTAGCGATAATACAAGAGCAACAAGAAATGTTTCAAATGCAAGTTCAACAAGTTCAGAGGCTCCCCTTCACAAAAGGTAAAAATAACAACTATTAGCATGGTCAAAGCTTTAAATAAGTGTTTGCAACTTCAGCACAAGTCGCAGATAAAACTAGTTGCTACACTATGCTATGCTACATAGTTTAGCGTAGCGTAGTAGAGATGTAAACTAAATGAAATGCTTCAAAAGTTAACCTAATGCATGCTAAAGCTTCCAACAGATGTATTTGACTTCAACGCAAATTTCCTTTTCAAACTAGTGGCTATGTTGTGTTACACTACATAGCATAGCACAGTGTAGAAAAAAGATAAGCTATGCCAATGTGCTATGCTACATAGCGTAGAACAGCATAGCAAATAGCTACACTACGCTAGTTTGCTTCATCTCTTGCTTGCATTGTTTTCACACTTGATGTCAACACTTCTAGTTCTGACAACATGATTTTAGCATAGCAGGTTCACAATTGGCTTTACATATCCATGCAATATGAGCACGTTAGCATCTCATGGGTCCAGGACATGTGCCATCTAAATCACATCTCTCGCTTGCTCCTGGTCTTATAAATACCCCAACGAGTGACACTCAAAGGGTGGGAAATTTTAAGCATTATTAACATTTTTCACGGTTGGCAAAATTTTGTTGGAAAATTGATTCCCCTATTCGCAAGTTGGAAAATTGGCAATTTTTTAGGTCAGCAGATTTCAGTGATTGGCATCTTTTCCATCAGCACCTAGCATGAGCTTTTTTCTTATTGGAATTTTGCATTATTGGCTTTTAAGCTTGTACTAAAAAAAACATACTTGAGGTATTTTGAGCATTTCGGTCATTCCTGGACTCTCTGTGTGCATTTGACATTGTATAACTTGTTATACATTTTCAAGCAAAGAAGAGAATCGAACCTGCAACATTGCGGTGGTGTATTTTCTTATCCCAATTCCTCTGTGATTTCTTCATTGTCATCATTATTTAGCATCATTTTATTTATCATTGCATTTATCGATCATCAATTAGATCTCACGTATTTTACACTTAAAACAATGTTTACAAAAGGTTAAATTACACTGGTTAAGTCCTTGTCTGATTGACCAGACCGTTCAAGGTGCTTGGTTTTCATTTTATATAGCATGACCCTTACATAGATCCAAGGTTAAAACTATTCACCCAACAACCTCTCAGTGTTTCCAACCATCGATGTTTTTGGTTGCTACACATTGGAAGGCACATAGACCACAAATGGCTCATGTGCTTCCTCTACATTGTCATCAATGTTGATAGCATTAATGGTATATCCTACAGTACTAGCATTCAATAGGTTCTTATAGACATTCATAGATTGGTTCTCTAGTTGAACAAGATTACTTTCATCAACGACCAACTTACCTTGATCAATCATGTGCTAGATATCATCCTTTAGTGCTAGACAGTAACCTATGTCATGGCCATGTAACTAATGGTAGTTGTAGAACCAGTCCAATCTAAAATTTTTGTTCATTGGAGGGTCATTTGGCATAGCTGCAGAGGGGGCTCAGAGGATCTCATAGTACCTCTCATGACATTTGTAGGCATCTTTTGACATTTTCTTATGTTGGATGCACCTAGCACTCATCAATTGTTAAAAAAGTTTTGATGGCTTAATTTGCAAAGGGGCATATTTTGAGAAATCCTTGTACTGAACATTTGGCCTTGGTGGAGCTTGCCCCATGGCCATTGAAAGTGCAAGTTGATTGATTCTTGTGTTGTTAGAGCTTGATAGTTTGTTGGTAGTGGTTAGGGCGTTAGGTTCCTTGGCTGCTTGTTTATTGTTGTTGGGCTTAGCTTCGTCAGCCATAGCTTCCACAGTGGTTGTCATGGCTTTCCCCTTTTCTTTTTCTCTCTTTGCATGTGCATTCTTGTAAGCTATGTAATCCAAGTCTTTGATGGCCTCTACCACATCCTATATGCTCTTTGTTTGAGAAAAGGCTTATCTAAGGGAATGTGGGGCTAAATAATATAGCCTGGATTTAATGAAATCATTTACAATGCCCTTAAAAATGGTCAGTAGGTGGATTTTAGCAATCGGCTCATGAATCTCATTTAGGGTAGCACTCCAACATTGTATGAGTTTTTGCATGGGCTCTAGCACTTCTTGCTTAACATTCATGAGCTAATCTAGTGTGGCCTCTAGCTTCAAGTTGTACTTGAAGTGCATTATGAACTAGCTTAATNGAGCTAATCTAGTGTGGCCTCTAGCTTCAAGTTGTACTTGAAGTGCGTTATGAACTAGCTTAACAACTCTTCTAGAGTTGAAATGGAAGCTCAAGGAAGCATGTGGTACCAATCTAAGGCTTTACCAATTAAAGACATGGCAGAGACATAGATGACCACATGTGCTCATGATCATAGTAATAAAGACTTGAAACAAAAAGTGACAAGGTGGCCATTTGGGTCACCCTCTATTGTATTTCATAAATTGGAAAAGCTGGATTCTAGGAGGCAATGTGAGTGGAGGAACAATAGGGCTAATAGGGTCATCCTCATAGAAGTCCATTACGTGGACTATCTTGGAGCTGATAACTTTAAGCCACTTAACTTCCTTAGTGAGGGTTTGAATAAGCTAAAACACTTTATCTAGACTCAGGGATGTTGCAAAGGATTGCATTAGTTATACCATTGGTGATGCCATTGGAGTGGCTACCATCGATGGTGCTATCAACCTGGCTGCTAGTCCTATTGGGGGTGCTATCAGAGTGGCTCCCATTGGTGGTGCCATCGGAGTGGCTACTAGTCTTGTGGGTGGTGTTGCTGGGGTGGCTCCCATTAGTGGTGCCATTGGAGTGGTTGCTAGCCCCATTAGTGGTAATTTCAAAGTGGCCATCAACACCATAAGTGGTGCCATTAGAGTAGCCCATAGCCTCATAGTTGGTTGTGCCATATGAAATGCTTGGTACATTTGTGGTTGCATATATGGTGGAATCTAGGATAGTTGAATAGTAGGAAGGATCTTTCCACCCACCACATGATTGAGGTTGGAGCTATTGTTGCTGGTGGGACTAACATAGAAGGGATAATGGAAACAAGGCTTGTTTGTGCTTGTGATGTGGGCATATTTTGCACATATGGGAACATTAGCCTCATAGACACTAGCTGCAAAAATTGAATAGATTGCAAGGGAATAATAAAGTGAAGGGAGGTAGAAAGTCCTACATTCTATTACATTTACAGCATTTGGTGGTTACCTACCATCGACAAAGATTTGGGTTGTAGAAGTATCATAGACATCAAAAAGGAGGTAGAAGACTATGACTTGTGTGATTGAAACACATAGGTAGAAGGTGGGGCTTAGGCATAGAGTTGGCCATCACTGTTGAAATGGGATTCAAACTCCTCCTACCCATCTTGGAAGGGCTCATCATAGTGGGATGCCATGTCTTGCTCTCTTGACCCACTAATCTGGATATGTTGGTTCAAGATCGATTAAAAAGTTTTAGTGAGTGGTATAACCATGTCAGGAGTGGGAAGGAACTCCTACCCATTTCAATGGATAATTTTGAAACTATGCTTTTCTTCCATTTCTTGGTGATCTAATGGTAGGCCCACCTACATCTTTGCACACAAAAAGTTGTATCATTCTTCATCAAGTGCCATGTGCTTAGGCAATTGGTTCCATTGTCTAAGAGACTACCATTGTGGTTGCAATGGGCTAGGCAGTTGCTCAACATCCACCACATGTTGAATAGGGTGGGCCACCTTTAGGCTCAAGGTAGTAGCCAAGGTGTTAACAAGGTTCATTTTCACTGTGTCAAAAGAGACGTGAGAAGAAGAGAAACTTGCAAGAAATGTTTGAATGTAGTAAATTTTGAGCTAAAATGGTTAAGTATGCCAACTCTAAAGAAAATGGGAAAAAAATGGCTAAGTCTAAAAACATTGAAAAAAATTATCTCTACTATTATGCTTGTCACACTCTATAGGATTGTTATGCTGATAGGGTTTTCATGTTGTACAGAACACTTATAGCTTGACGTAGTGGATAGTTTTTGGCTTTCTCTCCTATAGGATTCTAGGGGAATCATTGACTAGGACCAATCTACACCCACTAGAATGTAGAGAAATCTTGCACTAGACTATGATCCAGCTACTACTGTGGTAGGTCCATATGGATGTTACATCTACACTAGCTTGTTATTAGTAACGGGGGTACAAAAAGCACATGGGACCTCCCATGGCACATAGAAGAAATACAGAGGCCCTCATTCTAGTGCCAAAAATTGTGACATCTAAAAAGATCAGTGGCTAGAACACCAAGAGGTCACCAAGCATATAGCCTAACACTGAGTTTGTGGAAGGGCTATGCTAGATAGAATAGAAACAAGGTGCCCTGAATGATCTGGCTGATCAGACAGGGACTTACATGGTGTAACAATAACCATTTGCAAAAGCCCAAAAATAGTATCATGAATAAGAAAACATGCATATTAGTTATAGAATACATAGAAAATTATGCTCAAATTTGAAACAAAATACTAAATAAAAATGAAACAAGAGTTTAAGTAAAGAAGTGCACCTCCCCAAGATTGGGGAATGTAGCTCTTGATTAAACAATGTATAGAACTAGTATGTAGTGTCAGGCTAGCATAGCAAGGTAGTGTGGTAGTGTGGTCATAGTCTCTAGGATGTGATAGACATTGTGCTAGTAGATACAAAGGAAGCTAAACCTATTGGGCTTATAGTTATCATGCTATGCAAGTGTTGGCTCACTTCTCAAGTGCAGGGGTGATGAAGATGCTAAGAGCACTCTAATGCCTGATGCTTAGGATGATTTAGCTGATCAACAACCAACCCCTAAAATGCTGATTATCAAGGTATTTATAGAGCTAGGGTTGATGGGAGATTTGTATTGAGTGCCACATGGCTTAGATCCCATGTAGCATTGGTGTGAATGAGACATGCTAACATGCTATGCTCAAAGTGTCAACCTCTAAGAGTCAAGATTAAAGTGTCAAGCTCCATAGGATGGGAAAGGGAACTGAACATTTGATAAAATGTGACCACATCACCCAAAATACATGTGCCAAAGTCTGATGGACTATCATGTACCTATAATCATTGCCAAGACAAATGCAACTTAGAGCCTATGCTCTGAGACTACGTCTTCCTCCTCTTCTAAGTAGGGTCAAGTGTAGGGACAATTTTTGGGATCAATAGGGGATGCACAAACAAAGAAAACTACTGATCTTATCCACTTAAGGGACATCAAAACTAAAATTAAGGTTTATGCTAAGTTCTAGGATCTTTTGGAGGCATTCGAAGGAATTTCCTAAGTGTCACATTGTCTACATTGCCTAGTCTAGCAGAGTGTAGCGTGAACACTTAGAAAATTTTTGCAGATTTTGGCTAGACACACTATCTATGTTGCACAACATAGAAAAGCATAGCACCAACATTTTGATGAATTTTTCCTAAATTTAAAATGTTTCCTCATGGAATCCTGACCACACTTTGAGGGTGAAGTAGGACAAGTAGCCTCAGAAGTCAAAAAATTGCCAAATGCACCTTCCATGTCTAGATAGTGTGATAGACTTCTGGTCCAACACTTAGAAAAATTTGAGCCTGAAACTTGTGTTACCCTATCTACACTATGTACCGTAGTAGAGCGTAATAGGCCCAAAAGATAGAAAAGTTGCCAAATTTTTTTCCATGTTGAGCACCTTTGACAACTCCTAGCCTAGTAGCTAGATAGACTAGTAACTAGGACATGTGTCAAATTGGGCAAGCTAAGGAGCATAGCAAGATTGAAGGTCTAGGAGATAGAAAATTTGCTAAACTATTTAGTCCATCCTCAATGCCCCTTGACCACTTTTGACTTGAAATTTATGTGAATTGGCCTTGGAAACATGTGCTACGTTGGCTATGCTAGGGAGCATAGCATGTAGACTTAGAAAATTTATGCACTCCTAGTGTACTATGTTGTCTACACTACATAGTATGACATCAGACTTAGAAACATTTTGCCTAGGTTTTGACACTTAGATAAATCTATCGTTGAATCACAAGAGCCTAAAATTAGTGATGTTTTAGCTTAAACAACCTTAGATGTATTTACCAAGGACTCCTAGATTAGAACTATTATGTATGAACAGCAAAGAGGAAACTTTGATGAATACATTAGGAAATTTGACACTCTCTACAAGAAGTACATGGCCAATAGGATGATACACAAGTAGTGTATAGGCTTCAATAGCACCTTGGATCAAACCCTTGCAACTGCAACATCTGCTCAACCATACCAAGCAAGAAGAAGAAATTTAAATGGAAGATTTGTAACATCTAATGTTTTATAGACTAAATTTTTAAGTAATCAATTATTTTAACTAGTTATTAAACATACCTATGTTGATACTAAATGCTTGGTTGTTACCTTGTAGGAATTTCCATCTCTGTTAATGTGACCTTATAAATTTCAAGACATCATGAGGATGTCCTTAGCTTAATGTTTGGTGAGTTAATACTAGCATAGGATTGGCTAAGGGGATAGGTGCCTAGATACATTCAAGTAGACATTGAAAATGTGGGTTTGCTTGATTTGTTTATGACACCTATTGATTCCATCCTTGTTACAAATATGTTGCACATCATCAACTCCTTCAATAGAGAAGTTGATCACTTTAGCACCACCATTATAGACATGTTGATTATCATAGCCATTGATGAGGACACCTTTTGCAAATTTTTTGATGTTCCCATTAATGAGGTAAATGTTGCCACTAGAATAGTGAAGGAAGTGGATGATCATGAGGAAGTTTTGGAGTGGCTTGGTGCTAGGATGGACCACTCTAGGATTTCTATGGACACCTTCATGAATCCTAAGGTAAATGCATCATATCCTTTATTCAATTCCAATGCATTTCCTAAACTATTATCACAAAAGAGGATAATTGACATCATGTAGTTGTGGACCTTTAAGAGGGTCCTTATGGATGGCACTAGATTACACTAGGCAACTACTTTGGCTATTAGTCTTTAGGATGAGATTCTTAGACTTTGTGATGACACCTCTATGATAATTCACATGTATTTTACATTCATTATTAGTTATCTAAAGAGGTTTACATAGTTCGTGGTGGTGTGGAGGAATGGACAATGGGTTTCCCAAGACCCAGACTAGCTTTCTAGGCCTTGGAGAAAGCACATTTATCCAACCATGCAGGTCCAAAATCCACCAAATGAGATGGATGAGTTGTTATTTGTTACCATTAAGGATTTTAATGGTAGGTGGTGTGAATCCCTTGATAGCATGGAGGAGTATCCCCTTATGATTCCAATGAGCATCTTGGAATCCAAGTGATGACATAGATAAGTCAAAGGGAAAGTTAGGGCCAAGCTCAAGAGGTCCATAGAGGAATCACCTCTAGTGTTAAAGAAACTGACCCAAAAAAAGCTTAATTTTAAGCTTAATGCATCACATCAAGTGGTCACAAGTATGATTTATCTATGTTTTTTTTATTCTATAATTTAATATTTTATAGCTACATTATGATTTCATGTTCTAATTGGTTTTCTATGTGTTATGCTTATAGACAAGTGTTAGGACATGGTAGTCCAAGCTACCATAGAGGATGAAGCACAAAGACATGTAGCCACTATAGAAAAGGAAGAACAAAGGCATGCAAAGGAGGTGCTCTTATGATAGCATGAGGATAAAGGGTTTACCAACATTGATCTAGATGCCTTATTTAGTGAGGTAATACCAAGTACATCTCCCATTGTCATCCTAGAGAAAGAAGAGGAGGAGCTAGGTATGCACATGTCTTAACACTTCTTGTTATATCCTATTTTTTTAAGTTTTGTTTTCTTCCTAACCATTCAATAATTATTATGCTTATAGTAGTTTCTAAGCCATCAATTTAGGCTACTATCCCTAAGTTTCATGAAAAACCATGGATAGAGATCCCATACAAGTGGAGTTAATGCATGGGATGGATAAGATCATCTTCAACTGGTTACACCAAGTTGCACTTGAGATAGGTAAGAACTTTATTTTCTATGATTTAGTTATTTTTTCATGTTATAGGTTGTGTTTATGTTATGGCTATCTTAGGTTATAAACTATGTTTATGATTGTATTTTATGGTTATGTACTACCTTCTATGGAGTGGGACTCTAGCTGAGACATGGAGATTGGCTCCTTACCAAAGCTTCCCTCCAATGTTTCTAATGTATCCTTAAAGTTGTATGAGACTACTACTAATCTAGCAATGTCATGTGAAAAAAATTCATGGGAGTTGGAGAGGTCCAAAAAATCCCTATATGAGTAGGTTGTGGTCTTAAAGAAGAAAAATCAATGGTAGGAGAATGTGATTAAAGAACTCTCAAATTTCAAAGCCTTTGTAAAAGCCCAAGTAGCTAACTTAGAAAAATTGTGAACCAAGGAGATCATGTGTACTTGCTACTAGCATGCCATCCAAGACAAGGTAACACTTTCATGGGAGATGGCAAAGCAACAAATGTAGATGGACCTCATCTTTGAAAAGGTTAAGGATTGGAAAGATCACTGTGCTTGGGTCCTAGAGTGGGGTAAGACAAAAAAGGACCACAAGCAATAGTATAAGGCTGATTGTAAGGCCTACCTAAAGTGTCTCAAGGAGGAGTCAGTTGAACAATGTAAGAAAGAGCTATTTATTCAAGAAAGCTAAGCATAGAGTGCCTATTAGATCTTTGAGAGTACTCTCATGGTGGAGAAATTCACTACTCCTTAAATTACTACTATTGCAAGTGAGACCTCTATGGCTACTATTACCCTAGAGCCACCTACTTGGACAATGGTAGATAGGACTAGCATTCTTTCTAGTATTGATCTTGGGGATATTGACTAGGCCAATATGATGAAGGACCAGATTCTCCATCATTTGGAGGATGTCCTTCCACATCTACCCTAGGAAGTCATGGAGCTAGAGTTCCCACAAGTTTGATGTATTCCATGTTTTAGTTTCACTTTAAGTTATGGTTTTATTTAAGTTATAGTTTTAATTTTTGATTACTAATTAGCTATGTGTTGTTGCATTTTAGCCATTAGGAGACATTGGTGACCCTAGTGGTGACGGTAGGGATGACCCACCACTTCCTCTTCCAGATGCCCCTTAGCATCCTTCATTTGTCTATTTTAGTTTATTAGCTGGATATGATTTTATTTTTATGTTGGCTATTGTTAGCCCAGACTATGTTATGGATGATTATTTATTATTATTATTGACATTTTACCACATAGTGTGGCCATGACTATGTATGTTATGGGCATTTTAAATTTTAAAATTTTTATTTCATTTCTAGTTATATATATATTGTTCTTGGCATTGTAAACATTGTAAATGGCTATATTGACGATTTGATTATAAAGTTAAATGGCTAGATGATGCATTTAAGGGCTAAATGAAAATAGAATAAAAGAGAATTTTACTAGTTTTAGGCCATGATGGGCATGGGTTGTGATGTTTTGCTAGTTTAAGGTCATGGTAGGCCATGTTGCATTGTGGTTGCATTGCTAATTTTAGGCCATGGCAGGTCATGCTACCAATTTAAAGTCTTAGTGGATTAAGGTTGGAGAAACTTATATTTTTTGTGATTTTTATAATTTTAAGGTTTTCATGGGTTTTTCAGTTTATACTATGCTAAAAAAGGAAAATAAAGAAAGAAATAAGACCATATTGAATGGAAATGCAAATAAAATAAACTTCTAGGCTATTTGCATAACAAACAAAATAAACATAGGTAAAAAGGCACTAACTAGCCAAGAAAAAGAAAATTTAGGCTAAATGGTTATGGTAAAAATGGTTGTAAAGGTCATAATGGAGTAGCATGGAAGGAGTAGGGGTGCATGTTACTTGTACAAACTCTTCCTAATCTTTGAAAGATTAGGAAATGTATATGGCCTATTCTACATAAGTTTGCACTCACCATCCCCTTTGATGATGATGCTAAAAGGGAGTTCATCCCATGATGCATTCCATTGTTAATTGTTATTATTCTAACCTTGCTCATATCTTTTGGGTTAATGGATTTTGTGGTTGGGAGTTTTCTCCTAAAGCTCCACATCAAACCCCTACTCTATGTTCACATTGTTAACAACCAAGGAAACCATGTTATCACTCTGGATGATGATTTGACCTCCCTCATAAGGAAGGTAAATTTATTGATGTATAGGTAAATACATTGCTCATAATTGAGCCAAGAAAGGTCTTCCTAGAATAAGGATAAACCCAGGTGTCTCCTCCACCACTAAGAAATTGATGCTTGTGGGGAATTTCTCACCTACTACAAAGTTTAAGGAGATAGACCCCTTTATAGCAACCCTTGATCCATTGAATGACTTGAGAGCTATGCTTGTTATGGGTTGTATGTACTCTGTTAAGCTTAAGCACTTGAAAATGGTGCATGGAATGATGATTATTGTGGCTCCATCATCAACATGCACCCGATGCATTTTAAACTATCTCACCCAAATTGTGATGAAAAGAGGAACCCTAGTCACTTTGCCATTTTTGAGATTAGCCTTAATTTTTCTATCATGAAACACTAGTGATGTTGACTTCCATTCCCTCAGTGTAGATGGAATCATTATTGCATGGATAGATTTCTCATTATCTAGGATGTCCTCTCTAATTCGGATGGAAGTCAACATCTTGACTAGTTCCTCACAATGTGTGGCAAAAGTCATGATCAAGTCATACAAGCTAAGAGTTATGTTCTTTTGCTTAAGTAACTACTAGACTTGATCCATCACACTATGGAAGTTTGTATCATTAGCCATGGGCTTGTCACCCTAGTTTTTATTTACTTCCTCCATGCATCCCAAAATGCAAACTTCAACCTTAGGTTTTTGGGCCTCTCATCCTTTTTCTAGTTTTGGATTTTGGTATCCTCCTATGGTTTGCTTGTCGAAGCAGATTGGGCAAAGGACATCATGGGTATAGATGATATGGAAGTCAGCTTAGGTGGGTCTAGTTCCTTTTGGGCCTCCATATTCTTGTCACCCTTGTTGTCAAGCTTTTGCTTATGCTTCCTCCTTTGCTTGGTTGAAGTATTTTGGTTTTCACTTGCTGGTTATAAGGAAGAGGTAGTAGCATTAGCCATCACAAGAGATCATTGTGTGGTCATGTTAGTTGATTGTAATATGGTTGATTGGGTTATGTTAGGCTAGGACACCTTGATGACAAAGGTTCCCTTAGAGGCATCCATGATGGTAATTTTACAACAAAAGGGGATCTTTAGCTAGTGGAGGGTCCTTTCATTACAAGGGGGTACTTAGATTATGAACAATTCCCTCACTGGTCTCCAATTATCATCAATGTTGAATGTTTAAATAACACAAGGGTTGTTATTAGCATTCAATGGGTCCTTGTAGACTTACATCAATTGAATTTGTGGTTAGACTAGGTTGGAAGCATCTAACACTAGCTCTCCCCTATCAATCATCTTTTACAAGTCATCCTTTAGTGTGAGGTAGAAGTCTATGCCATGACTAGGTAGCTGGTAATAGTGGAAAATGTCATCTAGTTTAAAGCACCTAGGTAATTGAGGATCATCCTTTGTTATACAAGTGGGATCTTTTGCTATTTTTCATAGTTACTCATGCTTTTTTCAAGTGGCTTCAGTCATCTATTTATATTATAGGCATTCATTCTTCAATACTTGATCTAATAACTTGGATGGTTTCAATGGTAAGGTAGTGTACTTACTTCAATACTTTTACTCAAAGTTTGACCTAGTTGTGGTCAATGTAATGAGCTCAAATGTTGATGGTTGGATGTCATGGTTATTGGTAGGGGCCTTGGGTGGGTTTGTCCTTGGCCCCTAGTTAATGATCTTGGCCTCTTTAGTTACTGTTTCTATGGTTGTGTTATTTTGTTTGTTCTTCTCCTTGTCCCTCTCTATATGTTGATTTTTGTATGCTACATAGGTTGGGTCATGGCTAGTCTCAACAACATCCTCTATGTTCTTTGTTTGGGAGAATGTTTGACTAAGGGACTATGGATCAAGGTAAGAAAGCTTTGACTTGACAAAGTCATTAACCATCCCTTTGAATCCAGCCAAAAGGTGTGTTTTCGCTATAGGTTCCAGTATCTTGTTCAGCAAACCATTTCATCATTGGATGAACTTCTGCACTTGTTCAAGGGATCCCTACTTGACCTTCATGAGTTGGTCAAGCATAGTATTGAGCTTCAAGTTGTACTTGAAGTAGTTAATGAACTGTGCTATCAAGTCCTCAAGAGAGGATAGGGATCTTTTGAGTAAGGTACCATACTAGTCAATCACTTTCCCAATCAAGGACATAGGGAAAATCCTCATGATAGTATGTGACCAAGGTTGCAACATCAAGCACTGAAATAAAAAGGTAATAAGATGAGAATTAGGATCACCTTCTCCATTATACTTGCTAAATTGAGATATAGGGACACTAGGAGGAAGTGTCAAGGATAGGCCCATAGGACTAATGTGATCATCCTAATAGAAGTCCATGATCTTGATACTTTGGAAAGTAGAGGCTTTGAGAATCTTCAACTCCTCATTACATCTAATATCATCTAGAAGTCTTGATCTAGGCCCTATGATTCCCTTTTTGGCTATAGGGTTTGGATGAAGGGTTTAGGAATATATTTTGAGTCTTGTGGCCTCACTATTGGTTGTAGGATAAAAGGAAGTAGTTGCATCATGGTCATAGTCTATGGGCCAAACAAGGAACTAGATGTTTGTGCCAGTATTTGAGACACAAATGGGACAAAGGTGGTATGTGACCCTTGAGTTTCTTAGGGTTCCGTGATGGCCCCCACATGGGTAGTTAGTGTATTTTTGATGGTGAGAACTACCATCAATGGGTGCATAGATTGGGGCTATGTGTAAAATGACATTGATATGATATAGGTCATTGGTTGTGGCATAAATTTAGCTTGATACATGGCTATGATCACCATGGGATTGGTCATTGTAGGATAAGATGAAGTAGAATATGGTGGTACCTTTCCCATGGAAAAAAAAGGCATGAGGGGAAGGCTTAGTGTCCTTGGGGATTGCTTGTTGGAACAACCCTCCCAAGATGTTTTCAATCTTAGATTCTATCTTAAACTCATCCTTCTCTTCCTATTGTTGCTTTGAGTTATGCTTGTCATTCTCCATCTCAATCAATTGAGCTAGGATGCTAGGATAAATATTGTTGAGGGTTATTTGGTCATACAAGAAAGGAATATATGCCTTCCCATTTTGATGTATGAGCTCAAACTCCCTTTTAGCTTCTACTTCCACACATGGAATTAGCATGCCAACCTACATTTTGGTAGAAATGTAGTTATAACAATCTTTATTTATGCCTACAAAGTTAGGACTTTTTCCCTTGACCCTCAAAGACTACCTAAACTTAACAATAGTAGGGTCTTTGGGATCATAGATCCTCATGGCTTGTTGGCTAGCTCCTTCATTAGTGAGGATGAAAGGAAATTTGGCCAATTGTGAAAAAGACATGATTATTATGTTAAAAGTGGCTTGAGACTGGCTAGAGAAGTTAAAGATAGGATCAAATTCTAGCAAGTGGAATCTATACATGGTCAAAATAAGCAAAAATAGCTAGAATAGAGGTACATGCTATGAAGATTAAGTGGGGCGCTGGGGGGGGGGGGGGTGTAAAGGGGATATCCCCTTTTACCAAAAATATAAAGCTAGGAACATTAGCTGTAAGACTCACCCATGTTGGGATCTTAGCTACCTCTACACTAGGTATGACAAGGGGGAAAGAAGGGGGATGATATGGGGGAATCTCACACTTTCCTATTCCAATGCTAGAGGTGGAGGGGGGTTGAAAATTAAAGTGAAAATTTGGTATTTTCCACTAGAACCTTATTTTGGTAGGCTACCAATTTTCTTAACTTGGAAAGATGGGGGTTTAGCTAACTTTTAGATGTTTGATGGCTTTTGGAATGGTTGAATTACCAACTTTAGAAACTAGAAAAAGAATTGATAGAAAAAAGTTAGGAGGAAAGGTATTAATGTTGGCCTTGGACTTTAGAATTCATAGCAGGTGCTATGAAAAAATTAATAGCCAACCATCTACAACTTCTATGCTAGAGTATCTACTATGAGGGGTATAGGGGAAGGGAGAAGGGAAAGGGAAACATTGGTTTTTTAAGGTTTTGGCTAAAAAAAAATAAAAATAAAATTAGATGGAGTTAACAATGAGGAAGATAAATATTTTGATGAAGAAATTTGGTGAAGGTTCATGCCCTAATTCTAGCACTAAAAAATTGTTACAACCAAAAAAGTTGATCATTAGAAAATCAAAAGATTTGATGTAGTATCCTCACCCTGAATCCCTAGGGCCTCCAAAAAATGGGATTTGACATTTCCTAGATGATCTAATAGATCACCTAGGAACTTACAGAATGCAAAACAGGGGGTGAGAAAATAATATGCAAGAATTATAGATCTAGAAAGTGAAGAGAAAATGTAGATTACACACAAAATGAAACTTTAAAACTTTATTTTAAATAATAAAGAATGAGTTTCAGAAATGTGTATAAGAAATTCCCATGAGAAGAGCAAAGAAGGATTCATTGGGATAGGAGTTCAAAGCCTGTTAAAGTTGATGCAATCTACTCCATGATCTAGGTGCTAAACCACTCCTAATGCTTTCAAACTTCCTCTACTAAAAACCGTAGATTTGCAACTTGGTTACTACTAGGAGGTGAAAAGAGTGGGAAATTTAGCTACAAAATTGATCCATGCTAGGGGTTGGGGATCCCAAAAATGCAACATTAAAACCAAAAACCCATAATTCTTAGGGGGTAATAGGGCTACAAGGGATCCATGCTAGGATGCTCTAATAATTTCCATTTTGCAAGTGTTGTAACAATACTTAGAAGCTAAAAGTGCTATGTGCTCAAAGTTGCCAAAGTGTGGAACCTCAAAAGGGTGTTAGGATTTGGATTTTATAGGTTTTGGATCATAAATTTTGCTACAAATTGGTTGACAGATTGGCTGCAAATTTCTGCCACATAGAGATGAGATAGTTGCCCAAATTTGAGGGGTTACTATGTATAGTAAGTGCTAAACCCCCATGGTCATTCCATTTACTATAAATAGTAATGGGGACACACCTTCTATGTTGGAGGAAAATCTTCTACATTGGACCTTCAATCTTCCAAGTTGAAGTGGTTGGTCAACCTTAAAGTCATTAGAGTGTTGAAATCTTGCGCATGTTGCTTCCATGTTGGGGGCATGCAATTTGTATGTTGGGGGTGGATCATCCACACTGGGGAAGAACTTTCACACTAAGGAAGGAAAGGTTTTCACATTGTGCATGAAGTCTCCATGTAGAGGCAATAAAGTTTCCATACTAAGGAGGAAGCCGACATTCCTCCACATTGGGGATAGGTGAGATTTCCCCCTTGCAGGTCTTTATAACATAGAAAAGTATATACCCCTCATAAAATTGATGAAATTTCCATTTTTGATATTCCAAAAGGCATTTTTGACTCCCCCAAGCCCAAATACAGATACTAGATGACTTTTTCTACTTGGGGAATGAGGCTTTGACCACTTATGAGGCATTTTTTAGTTCCAAAAGTTTGAAATATGTGAGATTTTCCACCATTGATTACAATATTCACATTTACAATGAATTTTTACCTTGGGTTCCATGGGCCGAAGGCTACATAATGAGAAATGATTACAATGTGTAATTTTTTGTAGTGTTTCAATGTGCATGGGATTCTAATAGAGCACCTTATCTCCTGATTGGATTTTATCTTTCCTAATCCTTAGGTCATGTCATTATTTTTTGTATGATTTGTGCTCTTTGTTAGATGATAGGGCCACTAATCAGTTCTCATCTAGCATGTTGAGGTTCATTAATCATTCTTTCTATGCTATACTAAGGTTGAAGTTGAGATTAATTGTAGTTGATAATGTATGAAGCTCTTCTTGGATATGAAGTGTTGGAAGCTTCTTGTATACAAGCTCATAGGAAGAGTATCCAATAGGAAGTTTCTATGTGGAATGATAAGTCCAAAACACATCATTAAGTTTAGAACTTTAGTCTCTCCTATATTCAATAACAATGCATGTTTGTATTTTGGTTATCTTCCTATTTGTAACTTTAGCTTGACCATTAGCTTGGGGGTGGTATGGAGTTGTTAATTTATGCTCAACCCACAAGCTTGTATGAGTTTATGAAAATTGATACCTATAAAGTATGTTCCATAATTAGAAATAAATGTCCTTGGTACACCAAGCCTATTTACAACATATTATTGTACAAACTAGGCCACCATAGAGGATGTACAATTGGTGATGGTCATAGCTTCTACAAATTTTGTGTAGTAGTCAAAAACTACAATTATGTAGGCCTTCCCATTGAACATGGGATTGATGGGCCCCATAAATTCAATTCCCCATAGGTCAAAAGGCTCAAGTGGTTTGATCCAGTATTGGGATCATTCCATACAAGCTATCATCCATCCATCTTATTGGAATCGATCATAGGAGCAAATGAAGTGATGGGCATCCTTGAAAAGTATCAGTGAATAATATTTTACCATCAGGATCTTAATGATCATTTGTCTCCTAGCATAATGGTCCCCATAAGGACCCTCATGTGCAACTTAGAGGACTCACAATTGATCAACATTAGAAACGTACCATCTAACTACACCATCTGTGTAAACCTTGTAAAGGTTATTGTTGATCTCCATGAAGTGTTTGACATAGTGAAGAAACTATTATTTCTTCTTGTTATTCCATCCTTGTGAAATCTCTTGAGTGAGTAGGTGGGATAGGCTATTATCATACCAAATGACCTCCTTGTGGTCTTGTTCATTCATAACACCAATAAAGAGGAATTTATTAGGTAATTGGTTTGAGAGTGGGCTCTCCTCCTTCTTGTTGTCCCAGTGTAACTAAGATAAGTGGTTAGCTACCATGTTCTTGGTAATCTTTTTGTCATCATCATAAGATCGAAATCTTGCAAAATCACTAGCCACCATATAACATAGGGACTCACCATTGGTTTTATTATGAGAAACTTGATAGAACTATGTCCATGTGTACAAACACCTTATATCCAAGCACATAGTATCTAAATTTCTCTAGATCATATGCCATTGTCATGATTTTTTTAGTCGTGGTGTAATTTAGTTGTGCATCCAAAATGCTCCTACTTGAATAGTGGATATAATAAGGATGTTTCTAATCATCCACCTATGTAAGCATGACTTCTAATGCATAGTTGGATGTGTCTATCATGATATGAAATGGTTTGGACCAATCTAGTGCTCATAGGATTGGTTTTCTACAAGCTTTTTCTTAAGGTATTGAAATGCCTTCTCACATTCTTAAGCCTACAAAAATGGTGCATCCTTCTTTGTGAGCTCTACCAATGGTTTGCCAATTTTTAAAAATTTCTTAATAAAGTCCCTATAATAATGTGTGCCTATGGAATGACCACACATCTTTGATAATTTTATGCTATTGAGTGATTCCTTGGATGACCCTTATCTTTTCTGAGTCTACCTTAATTCCCTTACTAGAAATATGATGCCCCAAGACAATGTCTTCTTGGACCATCAAATGCCTCTTCTACTGATTGAGCCTAAGGTTGGTCTCAACACAACATTTGAGAAATTACTCTTGATTGTTTAACTCTTTCTGAAAAGTAGCTCTATAGGTAGAGAAGTCATTGATGAAAACTTTCACCCTTATACAAATTTTTTGTTGAAAGATTCTAAGAACCAAGAATTGAAATATAGTAGGAGCATTACACAAGAAAAAGGGCATATTTTTGTATGCAAAAGTTCACTAGGGACTTGTGAATGTTGTTTTGGCTTAATCCTTTGGTGCTATCTAGATTTGGCTATAGCCACTATAACCATCAAGAAAGTTGTAGTAGCAATGTTCTACTCTTATGTCGAACACTTGATTAATAAATGACAATGGAAAGAGATCCTTTTAAGTTTCCATATTCAACAACCTAAAATTAATACAAACCCTTCACTTGACTCCTTTATTTTGTACTATGACAAGTGGGATAACCCACTCACTATTTGCAATGGGATAAATGAATCCCACCTTGAGGATTTGCTCAATTTCTTCCTTGATAATATGCTTGAGCTTGGGATTCAACCTTCTTTACTACTATCTATTTGGTTTTATGAAGAGTCTATATAGATCCTATGCTAGGATATCCTAGAATTGATTCCTATGAGATCATGATATGACCAAGCAAAGGTTGTTGGCCATTTATTGACAACTTCCAATAGCCTCCTTTTCTAGAACAGATCAAGACTTAAAGTGATGATAACTAGATTTCCATTATCTAGAAAGGCATATTCTATTCTAGCCAATAGATATTTCAGCTCAAGGGGCTTCTACTTGAATGTTTCAAGGATTTCCAACTCTCCCCAATTGATTTTTCCTTGTTCTTTAAAGAGTTGGTGATTGATCCACTTTAGTTGGTCCATGTTTTCTACATAAGAGCTTGTGAGTCTCTCAATGAGTTCCATGCATAGTGTTGAGCTATTCTCTATTTTAGCTATAAATCATTGGATGTCCTTTTTTATGGCTATTTTGTATAAGGAGCTTTGAATTTTTGTGACATCTACACATTTCTTACATGATTTAAGTGTTGTGATTTTTAAGATTCACAATTTCTGCATGTAGTGGCACCATGTGTCATTGTACATGATGCATGGAAGACACTTCTTCTTAACGTTACAAAATTATTTCTCCTTGGAAATATCCAAGGAGTGGTCTCTTATCCCCAACTGTGCATCAATGGTACTTAGCTATGCTCTTTACATAATAATAGGCAAGTCCCCTTTATAGTTATTCACACATATCACTAGAAAGTTAGCAGGATAGGACCATTCATAAATAATGGTCACAATATCCTCTACCAATCCCAAGGGGACAGTGATGGACTAATTTTTCAACTCTAAGTGAATGTTGTTATTTTTGAGTGGAGGTAGGTTCCAGACTTTGTACATCTCTTGTGATATCAAGTTAACTCTAGAACCTAAGTATAGAAGAGCCTTGTAAGATTCAATTCCTATAATCTATAGGTAGATGAGGGAACTCACAATATCATATCTCTTCCTAAGAAGATGGCTAACCTTTATCCAATTAGTAACAGCATGGGTCAACCTTACAATGTGTAGTTTGGGAGATTTTTGATTTGAAGGGTTCTCAAGAGACATTTCAGAGAAGGTAGCAAAAATAGGATCAGCAACCGCAAGTGTTTATGAGGGCTTTGTTGGGCTATTGGTTTTGAAAAATGATATTTTTCAAGGATTAGTTTTAGAACCACTGAGCTAAGGAGATAACTATAAGTTCACAACCCTTGTGGCATCTCTTTGTTATGGCTGGGATGATATTTCTCCATGCATATATGTAGCAAGGAACAAAGGAGTTGAGGACAAAGGTTTAGAAGTTTATGAATGAGAAGGGCGATAAGGAAATGGGGGCTCCCCTCTTGGAAATGGTGCTTTGTAATTTTCAGGAGGTTTGTAGTGGTGTTGGAAGGAAGCATGATTGGAAGAGTCACATGGGAAGATATATTATTGAACATAGTACCTATACAAATCTAGTTAGTAGTAAGGATACTACTACCTTGATGGTGGCATACCCCATGATTGTGGATGTTACCACTACTAATACTACTCATAAGGCTAAGATGGTGCTCCACTTGGATAGTAGGATTGTTGGTGAAACTATTGATAGTTTCCTTGGGGATAAGGCAACCTCCTAGGTGCTTACCTTTTGGATAATCTAGGATTCAATGCATACATTATGGATTTCTGTAACTGTGACACAATTGGCAACATTCCTTAGGATTTTTATACTAATATATGTCACACTTATCATCATCTAGTTCAAAATCCACAATCTCTTCTACAACAACAACATTGCCTTTACCTTTATGATGGTCATGTTTAGCTTCCTTTTTCTTCCTTTAGTCTTGTTCACTACCTCCTTGTTCTCTGTTCTCCTAAAAAATTCTTAGAATAGTTTGAAATTTTTTATTCAAGGAGTCCCATATTTTGTCAACCTTGGCTAATATTTCAATGATAGATTTTTGGATTAACAATATTTTTTTGTTGTACCACTTCATCAAGTGATGCCTCCTCCTCATTATCATAGAAATAGACCTTCCTCTTATGAAGGGAGGGGTTCTTGTTGTACACTTCTACACTTTCTCTCTATTTTAGTTTTTCCTTTTTATTAGCCACTTGCTTGATTAGCCTTTAGATTTGATGGACCGTTAGCTCTAAAGGCCTCCTTTGGGCATAAATCCCAAGAGTTCTCCTTGTTTTAGTTTAGATCCATATATGATGTGGTGTAGCTAATCCCTTTGAGAATAGCCATGGCTTGGGCATCGATGCAACAAGGAGTAGTACTTGTTCATGGCGACATCCAAATATTCATGAGTTTCTTTTTTTCATCATTAGATATGCCTTCTCAATTTGAACACTCGAGGGTAAGTTTGATACTCATCATTGAAAAATTCAAGCATCGTACTCCAGCTTCGAATGGATTCTAGTTCCAATCACTAGTACCAACTTTCAACTTCCTTGATAAGTGTCCTAGGAAAAAACCTCAACTTTTATGACTTATTTTCCACTTTTTGTAAATCATAGGCATGATGAAAGTCTTGTAGATGATTTTTTTGAATCTAAATTATATCCCCCTTCAATTTTGGGGATATTTTTCATATCTAGCTATTTGATTCTACTATCCTTCACATGCCTTGTTGGGATCCTAATAGCCTCTACAATGTTTGACATGTTTCTTATTGGTAGAAAATGCTCATCATAGTCATAGTGATCTCGGTGGCCCCTACCATGGCCATGATGCTATGACAAGTTCTATTTTCCCCTATTTCTTTGTGATGATCCTCCCTTGATTGCCCAATATATTAGTCATTATGATAGGATCAATGATCATCTCGATCCCATTGTTTATCTTCATCACAATCCTTGTTACCTCTGTAGCTTCGATTGGAGTCAAAGAAGAAAGATGATGAGAATGAAGAAGATAAAGATGGAGGGAAACCACTAGAAATGTAGTGTTTATTGCTTCCTATTCTTTGGTCCCTACCATGGTCACCATGTTTGTTCTTATTATGGTGCTTGTCCTCATTCCTTGCTTGATTGTTCCCATTTGAGGCGTGTGGATCATGGGATCCATTCATTCCAAAATAAGGGTTGTCCATAGTCAAATGCAATTTTTGGTAAATTGTATCCTCATCAAAGAGAGGAGGAGAATTTATGTATTAAAAGGTCCCCAAGAAGAAGTCCTCTTCCTCCTTATGTAACTATAGGAACAAATGGGTATGGCCTCATTTACCTTTTAAGGATTTATGCCATGCTTCCATCAATGAGTCTTTCTTTTTCTATGGCTTTATGGGATGATAATCCTAATAGGCATGATCTCATACTTCATATTTAGAGTTAATACCTGTAATGCCTAGCTAGATAAGATTTTTCAACAACATTACAAGAATAGATCAGTTAGGAGGTAGCACAATATTGCCTTCCATGTTCCTCCACTATAGCTTTTCATTCTAATGCAAGATGAAAGTGAAATTTCAAGTATATTTATTTGGATGAGTGTAAACCATCTTAAACTATTTGGGCACTAGTGTCTTATGGCCTTTGAATCCTTGCTAATTGGAATTGCTTGTAAAGAGTGGTGGATAGTTTTCCTTGTGAGAAGAAGCCTTGTTAGTGCTTACAAAAAATAGTTGGCATGTGTTATTATTATTGATCTTAATGGTTTTAAACTTAGGATTTGTTAAAATGTCTTTGAATTATTTTAATAACTTCCTAGGTAGCACATGTAGCTAACTAAAGTTCCCAGTAGCAATGCGAATGATGAGCGGTGAGTATACCTTACGCCTAACCATATGAATCACAAGCATTTGCTTAGTGATCTAGTAAAATTTTGTAGACTTTAGTTCTCTAAATTTACATGATCTAGATGGTGAATCTAAGGAGGTGATCATTGTCTTCTTGGTTCCACTTATGTAGGTACAAGCATATGGTTAAGTGTAACCAAGGTACATGATTTGTATAATTTTATATTTTTAGCTATTTAATCTTAAGTGTAGAAAACAGTAGTTAAGTATTAATTAATATAATAAACTATCTAATGTATTAAGCTATTCTTGACACAAGTATCTAGTGCTAAACATGTTACAATGTTGTTGAATTACCAAGTGCTAGCACTACTAGGTTTACCAAGCATAATGTTATGTTCAAGGTGCTCATACTTATGTGTATTAATAAATCTTATTTAATTAACTATAGACATGGAAGTAAATTGCATGAATGATAAAATTCATTAAATTAAAAATTAAGTTATTTCCAAATGCTACCAGTTATTTTAAGAAGCTCATCTTTATTCCCATCATACCAAAGTGTCCAGGTACATTAGTGCTCAAATAAGGATCCGTACACTTCTTGACTCATGCTATGAGAACTTAAAAAATATTCTAACTATCATGCAAAGAAACTACAAGAACCTCCCTAAGATATTGACTAATCAATGACATAAATATGGTGGGTGCACACATTTATATGGGGAGACTTAGATGCCACGTCAATGCATATGCATTGATGCATTAGATCATGCATCAATGGAGATGCATCAACACATGCGTATCAATGCAGCCCATCGATGATGATTCAAAAATTTCCATGATCAAATTAACGTAAAATAAAAATTACATAAATACCCACAATAAATTGCAAAATGATTAAGAGTACCCATAACCAAAATTGAAGTACCCAATTAGATTGAATAAGAGATATGAAAATCCAAAATAGGATTTACGCAATATTTACAAACCATAGCTAAATAAGGTTAATGGGTATTCTAATCAACAAGAATTTCAAATACATAATTCAATTGATCATCCAAAATGACCAAAATAAGGCTAATAAGATCCTATTTAAGTAATCAAAATAACATCAACAAAATTACAAAGAAAAATGAAGTTGGATATAAGTGTATTCTTGTAAGTTGATATAAAGGATTTATCTCCTTAATTAAATTGTATTTAATCCTTTTACTAGATTCAATAACCTAAAATTGAATCTAAAGCCTTCAAAGTTACATATACATTTGGAAATAATAAAGAAATATCTCTTTATTCTTACTAGAAAATGGAAGAGAAATACAAATGCTAGACATAAATACTTAGGATAGATAAGTTCTCAAGATCCAATACAACATACTCACATACAAAATGGCTATGAATTATTACAACCATAAATTCTCAAATGGAGCTCCACATCACTATCCTCACATCTCTTCCTCTTGCCTAAATGGATGTCCAAGAGGTCCATTTATACTATTTCCTCATGGCCTTTCCTTGCCTTAACATTCAAAATTAAAATTTTGAGTATTTTGAAATCCTTACAATAACATCCCATGTTTGGATAAGATGTATTTGTGGAAGAGGAGACTTATTACCTGAAAGTAATCAATTCACAAAGAAGATGTCTTGCAAGTGGTGTAGACATCTTGAGTCTAGAGGGGATGTCTTGCAGGTGATGTAGACATCTTTCTAGAATTTCAGGCTTATGCAAGAGATGTCTAGCTTTTATGGTAGATGTCTACACTCAAGTTAGGACATCTTATCTTGGGAGGATACATCTATCCTAGTAGAAGAAATGTCTATACTTCAAAGGAGATATCCATCCTAGTAGTGACAAAAAAATAAGGATGTAAATTTTAAGGTCTAAAACATGTAAATACATTCAAATAAGTTCCCATTGATCCTAGAACCTTATGAACGTATTACAATAGCCCCAAAAATTCTCCAAACATGCCAAAACACTTAAAAAATAAAGAGATGCTACAAAAAAAACATGAAAGATAGATAAGAAATAAGAAACACATAAAATAATTCTATTGAGTATGACATATGAGTTGAATGATGTCCTCATCCTAGACATCCTAGCCATATATGTTTAAGCATCTAATGTGGATGTCCTTGTAGAGCCAAAGTAGATGATAGGGTAGACGTCTCAACATGCTCCAAACATCTAGCCCAAGAGCTAGCCTTCTTAGTATGGATGTTCATGCTATGAGTGGAATGTCTAAGATAACTATTATGGAAAATAAAAAATGATGACTTCTAGTCATTTTCTTAGCTTTAGATTAAATTAGAAAAATTTCATGGCATGAGATCCATTTAGGCAAGCATTCAAATTTATTTTTTAGTGTCATGCATAGAAATTTGCAAGGCAATCATTAAGATTCAAATATATAAAAAATTCTTAGCTGAAATTTTCAAAGTTCTTTGAAGGTTGAATTAAAAGAGATATAACCATAGCTATGTCTCTGTTCAAAGGTTTGCTTGTATTAATTTCATAGATCCATTATTCATATATTGTTTCATTATGCATGTGTGGATCTAGATATAGGGCTTATTATGTCTTTTTCCTAGTGAGAGCTTAATTGATATAGATTTAATTTTTGGAATCACTCTCTTCACATACTCTATCATTATATCATTTTTATTACTCCAAGGATTATAAATTCTTTCTAAGATAAGATCAATATTATTTTCTTCAGAAGTTTATACTTGGATGAACAAGTTTTTTTATTGATCTTAACTTGAGGGAGTATGTGTGTGCGTATTTCTTACAAGAGCATGAAATTTATACTCAACCTTGTGATGTTCTTGGTAGTCTTGCAAGATAGTAAGGATGAAGATTTATTGATCATCCTATGAGAACTATATAGTGTATGAGAATCTATCATAGTGTTATACTTAGCTACAACATTAATTGCATTTGAATTTTACAATGGTGATCTTTACTACATACATGAATGATTTTGTTCTCTATGAACTTAATTTCAACAATTTTATTTAAAGTTATAATTTTTATTATAACAAATCCATTCCTCCTCTCCATGCCTTCCTTCCCTCTACTTCTATTCTTTTACTAATCAAAGCCCATTACTCACTATTTTCTAGATCTAAAAACCTAGTGATAATGAAAGAATAATAAGATATTTACTTATACAACCACCTCTCCTTGATGACACTATATATTCCTTCTAAAAATATCAAGTATAGATATATTTAGAATATTTTAATTTTAAAGTATGGTAGAATGATGTTGATGGATATATAGCACTAGAAAAGGAACAATCAAAATGGATGATAATGATAAAAATACCTTAATAAGTGATTCGAAGGCAATAAATTCCATAACTTCTATCCTAACACAAGAGAAGTACAACTAGATTAGCCATTGCAAGATAACCAAGGAAGTGTGGAATACCTTAAAGGTAACTTATAAAGGTACCAAATTTACCAAGAAATTAAAACTACTTTTGTGGCTGAATCAATTTGAGAACTCAGAATGAGAAAATATGAAATGATTCATCAATACTTTAATTGGGTATGTGATCTTGTTAGTTAGATTAGAGACATAGCTCAATATCTTTCTCAAAGAAAAGTTTTTTACAAGAAAGTTAGAACATTGAATCCTAAGTATAAGATGAAGACTGTTGTAATGGAAAAGGTAAGATATTTTAATACTTTAAAATTTGAGAAACTTCAAAGTGCTCTTACTACTTTAAGATCAATTTAGTTGAGGAAGGAATGCTTAAGAATGATCCTATTACCTTCCCCTAAAATTAAGGAATACCTAATACAAATAAAAGTCCACAAAGTGAGACCTCCCTATATAGTGGTCATTATGATCTTGAGTTGCTACAACTTAACAAAAGGTTTAGTAGGATGATTGCTAACTACCTAAGGAAGAACAAGAAAGAGTAAAAAAAAAGCAACCAAGAGGTAAGCCCTCTAGTAAGTTACTTAGGCCCAGTTCTTCCTAAGATATTATGAATATTAATTGTTGGGTGTATAATTGATGAGGACTTCTTACCTAATAATGTCCAAGTTTCAGAAGGCTATAAGATGAAGATAAAGTAAAGGAAAAAGAAAATTCCATAGTTATCAAATGGGATGAAGAAAAAGCAACTGGTGAGATGGAACTAAAGTAAGGTGATACATCCAACACTCACCTTAGATTCATGGCTTTAGGTATCTTACCATGAGAATATGATGGAAACTCAAGTGATGAAGAGAAGATTGATACAATTTAAGAAAGGTATGAATGTATTAAGAAAAACTTTGAATAATTACAATATACTTACCTTGAATTTAAAAGTGAAATACACCAACATGAGCTATATTATGAACTTGAGAAAAATTCATGTCTAATGTTAATGAGTGAGGTCATGGTCCTTAAGACCAAGATTGTTAAGCTAATAAATTTAAATGAGCTCTTGAAGTTATAGGATCACAAAGAAGAAGAACTAAAAGGTTCAAGGACACTCTCAAAGAAAACCACCTTACTTAAAAAAGAGATTAATGAAATATAAAAAAAGATCAAACATTGGAAACATGTGATGGAATGGTTTTCTCTTGAAAAAGCATTACTTGATAACATAATCCAATAAGGAATAGTTCCAAAAGATAATATTGAACTAGGAAATAGATCCATCACTATAAGACACTATGATGAATTCACAAGTACATTAAGGGATGCTCATAAAGCCAATACATCAAGGGATGCTTATCAAACCAAGTATATCTCTTCGTATTCTCTTATATTTAAAAATTCAAAGGTTTTTTGAATTATGAAAAAATAAAACATATTAAATATTACTACCCATATAGAAATCAAATATTTCATGATACATCTTAATTGATCTCCATGTGATAGGATAGACATGATGTACAAGGTTATAAAGCAATGAGATGGATAGCCAAAAGAGAACACCAAGGAAATTATCAATAAGATAGGTTAATACTACATGAATTTCAAGACCCTAAGGTATCAAAAGACCAAGAGAATTACAAATGGAAAGGAAAATAAAGATAAAAAACCTATCCTACATCATTTCTTTATGAGTTCATGGTTGGAACCATTTCCAACCTGGTAAGTTAATGTAACCTTTACCTCTTGGTTGTAAATTGGGGTAGATTAGTGATGAGTGGCGAGGTACCCCTACACTCAACCATACGAAACGAGCGTTGCACGCGCGATCCGGTCAAACTCCGCAGATGGACTAGTTGTGGCACCTAGATAGTTAGCCT
>MNCI01012565.1:54942-71696 GCA_015680685.1 Gnetum montanum | reverse complement strand
TGTGATATCATGTACGCGATATCCCATCGGCTGAGATATCACGTACGTGATATCTCAGCCACTAGCACATGACTCATCAATTAGGTTTAATTTTAATTTTATTATTTTTATTTTTTCATTTTCCTTTTTTCCAATCCTTATTGAAGCATTTTTTAGACATGCATGATTTCACACATTCTTTAGAAGACTATTTTCAAGATAGGTTGGATGTCCATCATTAAGGTGGAACATTCTAGCTAGGTCCTTGAATGTCCACAATAACAATGAAACATCCTAGCTATAGTTAAGGAAAAAAATAAAAAAAGGATTCTCAAAATCAAGAGTGTAATGATAAAAGATAATGGATGTTCTTATTTCCTTATAACGTACTCTATCTTAAACATTCAAGAAAAAAAGAGCCAATAGAGGAGAAAGAGAATTAGAGCTTAAGCAACATGTCAAAGAAGAAAGCTAGTATCCCTTGCTCTATTCACAAAAAATCTAGTTCTGGAAGAGTAGTAGTGGGTGAAGGTTCTTTCTCAAATATAAATGAGAGAAGGTATAGACATTCATTTATAATTGATGCTAAATTGAATCTTACCAACATCTTTATATTATTATTAAGAGGGTATTTGATTAGAGGAAGTTATAAATTTAGAGTTATTTTGATATTGTTGGGATTTCCTTTATTTTAATTCTTACTATTTTTATATCAAAGATCATGGTTAAAGAAATTTTTTGCAATAATTTAGGGATGGATTTAGATATAAGTATATTTAGTACTTTTTTTAGTCATAGAATTATAGTAGTATCTTCCAATTTGATTAATGGAATACTAGGGTTTCATGCTTTAGGTTCTCATAGGTTGTGGATGAATGTCTATAATGAGATATTTTCTAATACTAATTTTGTGGTATCAAAAGATATTTTTGTTTGAGACTACTTAGTGATTCTAACTTTGTGTTAAAACATAAAATATTTAGAGTAGATATAAAAGTAGATGCTTTGATTTTCTCTCTCATCATTTACTAAAATCTTGTATGGTAGAGGTTATGATTAACTTCTTTCATAATAAAACCTAGTTTTCTATTATCTACTTACTAGTATGAATTTGGAATTTGGATAAATCATTAGTAGATATCTAATGAATGAGGATGCTACAAACCAAACCTTTGGACACTTATTGTTAATTGGACTAACCATTAGGCATGTTGAGATTAAGATCCCTAACATGTCCATCATTTATGGTAAAAAATAAATAGCTATGTAAGTAGAAAAACTAGGTGGACATAGTAGAGGAGTAGTAATAGGAAGATGAGCACCTATACACTAGGCCTCTAAACATCATCTCTCCCATTTCAAATCTATGAGATATTAGTTTGGATCCATCTTGAATAAGGCTTTATGAGCTTTTACCAAGAGCATTGGAAAAATAGGTTACACCTATCCAGGTTATGTGGATGACCTAAGAGGCTTAAGAGAAGACAAGTTAATACCTCACTATAGAAGGATTTTTATTCTATATCTAACACAAAGAAGGTTGAAACCCCCACTTGGCATTGTACCCACTTTGGCTTTTTTAGCTTAAGTCGAAGACTCGGGTATTTTCTATGGCTTACCAACACTTAAAGCCATCTTTGGCTATTTATCTTCCATGGTTCACATAATCTATGACATTATTCAGATTTACTTTTAGTTTTGATTTTTGATGTTAGCATTAGCATAAAGTTCATCTTTAGCTTTTTAAGTTTTGCATCTAATTAGTTTTAACATCTTGCATTAGATTTTCAACATCTGGCATTAATCTCATTTTTTATATTTGGCATCATCTTTATTCCCAACCTTTGACATTTTGCATCAAATTAGTTTAGACATCTTAGGTTAGAATTTTTATGTCAAGCATTTTCAATGTCCAACATTAACTTGTTCCTGGTCACTAACATTTTATGTCAAATTAGTTTTAACATCTTACTTCATATCTTTAACATATAGTGTCAAATTTGATTTTGATGTTTTCCATCAGCTTATCTCTAGCTTTTGACATCTTACATTAGATTTTTTATATCCACCATCAAAATTTACTTTCTGCATCATTTCTTATGTCGAAAAACTCCTAGGAAATTTTTTAAGATTCTATGGGCCCATTTGCATCCTTCTTACATAGTCAATGAGGCATTTTTGGCCTATATATAGGAAGAGATCAGTAAATGTAAAGGGGTTGGCTTTCTAACTTTGACTCTCATACTGTATTAACTAGAACTTTTCTTCTAAGAGATTTGTTAAGAAACTTTAGATTTATTTCTACCTTTCTTCTTTTCCCTAATACCATATTGTATCCCCTCTGGGCTATCCTCCTAACATGTAAAGATTTACTAAGAATTAGACCAACACACCATTCTTATCTTTCTTGTTTTTTTTTTTTTACAATTGTCAGTTGATGAATCTACCACTATTCTTGTTAGATCTACATCAATGCATTTATTGGAGTAATAATGAGGTAACATAGCTCCTTGGTAGACACCTTTGATCTTTAATACATATCTTGTAACATATCTTTATAGATTTCCTTTTCTCTAATGTAATTTGGAATTTTAATTTTTGCATCTTTTATCTCTAGTTTTTCCTAGATTTGCTTCATATCTATTTTCTTTGCATTTTTCTTCTTGTTTTACATGTGTTAGTGAATAGATCTATTTTCTTTTCAAAGAATTTCTCTGCTACCAATCATGCATTTATATTATGCTAAATATTCTGTTTATTTACACATTTTTTATTTTCTATTTCATGCATGTAACTCTTATGCTTGATACTCAGTAATGCTGGTAAAACATTTGGCTCAAATTTCTAGATTTTTCCTTTGATCCCTTAATCTCCTTTCAATTTAAGAAATATTATCCAAAAGGTTATTTTTCCTCGATCATTTGGTGACCACAAACTACCTAGCTTAGTTTTCATATTAGGTTATGTTAGTTTCAATTTATTGCAATGATTTCTGCCATAACATCTTTAGTATTAAAAGGAGGACCTTTGTAGAATTAAATATTTTATAAAATCATTCTCTATTCCATCATCTTTGCAATTACAATGTTTCTTACATTTTGGTTCTCTTTTTCACTTTTTTTACTAGGTTCTATTGACCTCACATCAACAAATTTACATGCCATTTTTATTTCTACAACTTCTACGCCATTTTCTTAGATAACTTTTATGACTAACCCTTTTTGATGTCTAACATTAAAACTCTATGATTTTAATGTTTCCTTGAAAATCAAAGTCTTTCATCTTTTGTTTTATGTGCAAACCTACTTTCTAGGAGAATCCCATACATTGTTAATAGACTTATCAAGTCATTAAATTTTATCAATCATTACTATGACTTCATCATTTTCTCTAGGGATCTCCAAAATACATAAGTTGCTAGATCTCATGAAGAATCAATCCTTTTTAAGTGGAATTAGCCTTACTAATTACAAGGTAGCATGTGTGAAATAGGAGCTTAGCTACAACTTGGCTTCTAACATGCTCAAACTCATGGCAAAGTATGAGCAAGCTTAAAATCAACCATTCTTTTTTTCCAATCCTAATCATCCCATTGAATTGAGCTAGATGATGAGGAAGTTAAGGATCTAGGATCTAGTAGAATTTTTCATGAAATAGAGGAAGATGCAGGAACAATTTCATTTGCAAATTGAAGAAGTTAGGATTAAGAACATCCTAGATCAACCTCTCGGTCCTCACATTACTTTTAGGAAAAGGATATGAAGCATTACCTCTAAGTTTGATATCCATGTAACCAATGAAGATTAAGAGTAACTAGTGGGAGGACTTAGCAAAAGTAACCTCCATTCTCATCATATCCATTACATTAACATTTCATTTGCTCAAAGCAGTGCCTTTGGATTTGTCCCACTTACTACTAAATCATTTTCTTTCCCTTTTACTACTACTTCACTCTATCAACTTTTTAATCTAATAATTTTAATAACTCGTACTTAATTTTCCAATTATTGGTTCCATCATTTGAAATCATTTTTTATTCCATCCCTTAGCCTCAATCCACTATAACTCTATTTTAACATTTTCTATTATCTACTCCTTTGCAACCATTTGATTTTCCATAAGGCTTAAGTACTTTCCCTTTTCCTATATATCCATCCAACCAAATTTTCTTGGGTATACTTGCTCCAACTTTAAGTGGACTCATTTCTTATGTGCCTCATTTACAAACTTCTATACTAGTTACTATGGTATCATTTATCATCAAATGCCCTCAAATGGATCCATAGCTACTTGTAATACTTAATGACATGATTCTATGTCTTCAAAGTAATGAAGACAAAATAGTAAAGGTGCACAACTTAGAAGGAAATGCTTCTATTTCCATGGATAAGATCTTTAATGATCCCATTAGCTCTACAATACCTTTGCCAATCTTTCCTAAGGAAGTTTTAATATCTACTTTTACCAAGTATAATGATGAAATGGAAGACTTCATGAATCATGTGGTCACATTCAAAAATGAGTACATGCTTCTGGATCCTTATCCTCATATTGTGATAAGATGTTTTTTTAATTCAAAATATGGAAAAGCTTTGGAATGGTATAGGTCCCTAACACATGTATCTATCACCACTCTTGAGAGACTACTTCCAACCTTCATTGAATGCTTCAATTTTAATGTATCTTAAAGTATGAGTGTCACGTCTTTCATTGGCATCAAGTAAGCTCCAAATGAATCCATGGATAAGTTCATTTCTCAATGGATAATGACATTGACAAAATTACCCTATCATTTGGATGAATGTTAATTACAAAATATCTTTGAAGTAGTTGTTATTGGCTACATTTAGAAAAAGATGACTTATCCTAAGCCTCATTCTTTGAATGATGCTTTCTTGGCCACAAGACATATTGAAGAAGCATTCATTCAACACAATGACTAGAAATTCATGGTAGTCCATAAGAAAGCTACCAAGGCTACTATATAAGAGAATATTCCCTCAAATTTTGTAGGCATTACATCTTTTTCTAAGAAATAAAACAACACTCCCTCAACTACCTCCTTATTTACTCAACCATGTAGACCTCGTAGAAGTAGAGATCAATACACCAAGATATCCATGAGGTACTCTTTACTCCTAAAAAAGTTTCTTAGCAATGACCACCATAAGAAGAAGCTAGTCTTTGATCAATTGAGGGCATACTCTCATCACATCCAGCTTATAGATATGGATCCTTCTCAATAGTAAAAAGGAGATCCTGAGGTGCCCAAGTGATATGACTATCACAAATACTACTACTATTATGAGACTATTAGACATGGCACAAATAACTATAGGAATTTGAAAGATGATGTCTAGGACTTTATTGATAATGGTAAAATAGTGGTGGAAAGTGATCCATTCACTCTACATCTAGATAACTAGCTACTAAAAGTGTTTTAGAACTCCTTGGGAGTTGGAGGAATAAGTTCAAATTTTAAGCCTAAATACAAAGCTAGTAAGTCTTTACTTAAAGAGACTTATATCATTCACTAGTCTAGCTATAATTAATCAAGGAAGGCATCGCCACAACCTTAGCAATCCTATGTAATTCACTAGTCTAACTATTCACATCGTCTAAGTCAAACTGTTCATCACCACCTTCCTATCATAATTATGCCACCAACTATTATTAATCCATTTTCACTTAAAATTTATCATCATCTACATCCCATCCTATTGCATTTCATATTGAACATTAGAGTAGTATTCCATCCATTACATCTCATTTCCCTTCAACTTAATTAAAGATTCATAAACTTTCTAACTTCTATTGTGGGAACTCAGAGAAATATTATAACTTTCAAATGGAAAAACTACAAGAGCTCTATTACTACTATGACTTGAATGATGCATAAACCTAGCTCAGAGCTCCTATTTATATTTTTCACTACAAGGCTGCATCAATGGGGCCCCATATATGTAGCAAATACTACATCAATGAGGCCCTATAGACATAGAAAATACTACATTGATGTGGCCCTATTGATGGGTCAACACCACATAAATGAGGCCTTGTTGATGGGTGATTTTCGATAGGACCACATCAATGAGGGCTTGTTGACATGATACTTTAATGCTTGTCATATCCCCACAACTAGATGAAAACTCATACTTATGTTTAATAAAAAATTGGGAAGGTATAGGATTATTGATTTATTCTTGACATAACAACATTCAGTGCCCAAGTGTACACATCAATAAATTACAAAAAAGTATGGTATTCATGACACAAAATTGAACACCATGACATGATGACCCAAAAATTGGACAGCACATCCTCTCATGGCATGAAGGTGATGGAGAAGATCGAATAATCTGAGGTAGTGGAGGCTCTTGAGGTTTTGAAGGACCTTCATTGGCTTTAGGCATGTGAAACACCCCAAAATTCGAAGGCATGCTTGCTTCACCAAGTCTTTGCAATTCACGTAGTGTTACGGTAGTTCTTTAGGAGATGGATGCTCTAACGTTCAGACTGTCTAGATTTGGAAAGTTTTCTATCCCAGGTGTCAATAGGCTAAATGGATTCTCTAGCCTACCCACCTGAGTAGTTCATCCAGCTGATAGTACACTTAGGAGCAGTGCGTGGAGTCATTGGCGATGCTCATAATGTACAAAATGGTTCAGCAAGTTTTCTAAGCCAATGAGTTTTGCTACACTACGCTATGTAGGGTAGCAAACTTCAGAAGATGTTTGTAGAAGAGAAGTGCTATGCTAGGCTATGCTATGCTATGCTACGTAGCGTAGCATAGTGTAGCAAAAGCTAGATGGCCAGTCCCCTCGCCTGACTTTGAGTCCTTCAGCAATGTCTCCTTCCATCACAAAGTGGCAAACTTGGCAAACGTAGGTCATGTATTCTGCTATGCTACACTAAGCTACGTGGCACAATGAGGCGTAGAAATTCTATGAAAGAGATAAAAGAAATCTTAAATGGTAGGATCAGCAAGTTCACAAGTTTTGCAGTGCAAAAGATAAAGTTTGTAGGTTCGTGACATTTTTGCGACTAAGGTCAATCGCTACACTATGCTATGCTATGTAGCATAGCATAGCGTAGCAAACATGCAATAAATAGCCAGCACATTTCAAAGGCTTCCAAACACATGCAGTGAAACGTATAACAAGATGCTACACTATGCCAAACATGCTATGCTACAAATCATAGCAAAGCAAGGTGGGCAGTTGTGCAAAATCAATGCAATTCACCTGATTGCAGCATTGGCACATGTCTCCAAAATTTGACAATGCAATTATGGCATAGCAGGCTCATAATTACGACATGGCAGACTCATAATTGCAATAGTCATGTATGTCCAATGGTCATGCATGCCCACGCAGCGTAGACAAGTCAACGCTGGCCCAAGGCATGTGGTGTCCAAATTGCCCCTTTCATGTGCCCTTGGTCCTATAAATACCCCAATGAGAAATGTCAAAAAGGCTTTCTTTTTAGGTAGTTCAGTCAAGTTTTTTGGCAATCGTCAGCTAACAATTTTGTTGGCTGATAAGCAAAAAGTTAGCATTATAACCTTGAGCATTGTAAGCTTTCTGTTTGACACTGCAAACAGTTAGTGCTCTTAGTTGGCATTTTGTTCTACTATTTTCTACCACCTTTGTAGCACTTCGCATTGTTAACAACTAAGTCTATGTTCAAGCGCATAACTCTCACACTCTACACATTGTAACAATGGAAAACGTTGGTCGCTGGAAACACCGAGTGAAGTTCCATGTACACAGTTCCAACCTTGGATCCATGTGAGGGCTATGCTGGAGAAAACGAATCTAGGGTGCCCTGAATGGTCTTGTCGATTAGACAGGGACTTACTTAATTAGCAAATTTTATAACAATCAAATCATGAGATGATGATTTCAATGGGGAGATATGATATTAGTAATCTCAAAGGCAACGAGAACGATGTAAATGATTTGGAACAATGTAAATGATTGCGAACAGAGTGCCAAGGGTTTGAGGTTTTTATGTTGGATTTGGGAGATGCCTAGGTTTAATTTTTTTCATGCCTACAACACTCTATTCGTGGCTCATCATCTTACGATCTACTTCCAGAATCCACCTAGCATTGTGTATTATGCAGGTGAGTAAGTGTTTCCATGAAATTATGATGTGCTAACCATTGTTTGAATTTGTGTCAAGTATAAACAATTGTCTACATACTGTGATGTAGGTTTTTCATCAATGAGGATGATCTCCAAGGTGATATAGATATGTTGTCTATGGCCGAAACAACCATAAAGGAGTTCACTTCTATTAGCAATGTACGTGTTGGTGTTATGGGATAACTAGAATTTGAAATCCCACATCAAATTTTTTGCCAAGTGTAAAAGACTCAAATGGCTGGATAAGGAGTGGAATTTGGATCACCCTATCACCGTTGTAGACATGCAAGAGAGAATCCTACCATTTCCTTTGCCCTTCAGATGTGGTAAATTATGCTATGGTGGTCCATTGTATAATCTTACGACATGGAAACGATGTACAAAGTCATTTTATTTTTTTGTATTATCTAAGCCATTGCTTTATGTTCACAGTTAGGGAATCATGGGAGGTCACAGTTATGGCATTTGGGCATGAAGCGAGCAGTCTTTTCTTTCGTTATGGAGACATAAAAGAAGTGCAACGTTGGCTCAGCCATAGTGCAGCCCTAGCTAGCATAACCAATAACCTCCGGGAAGCTAGACTGATGAAGCTATTTTTGGCTATAACCCCCGATGTCACCATGACTAAATTGTTAACCCTAGTTAACTCCTTCAGCGAAGAAGCCGAGCATCTTTACATGCGCATGTGTAATGTGCATGTGAGTTTTGATATTGATGCTCGATTGCTTGCCAAATTTTTTGGTGTGCCCT
The DNA here is from genome assembly GCA_015680685.1 of Gnetum montanum. Lineage (NCBI taxonomy): Eukaryota > Viridiplantae > Streptophyta > Gnetopsida > Gnetales > Gnetaceae > Gnetum > Gnetum montanum. The sequence continues at coordinate 62,817 of MNCI01012565.1, read as the reverse complement.
CCAATGGCCCTCCAATAGAAGAAAATTCAAAGAGAAATTCTAAGAACCAGAAGGAGATAGAGGAGTGGCTAAGGATTAAAAAGGAAGTGAAAGGAATCCTTGTTGATAAAATCTAGCTGGAGGTGGCTCATACCATTTATCCCCTGTTCTGAGCCCACGCCTTTCCCAAGTTTCTCTCCCAAGGAAGAATCCTTACCATAGAGTAGGCTCAGATTATGTGGGAGGTTATGGAGAAGGGAACATGGTATAATTGGGCCAGTTACTTTGCTGAAGGCCTGCAGGCTGAAATGATCAAGCTTCAGAAGAAGCTTGAGTCCCACTTCAACATGCATTTCACCTTCTTTATAGCCTACTTTCGACACTTTTCTGAATTCTTGATGGTTCACAGGAATGGAGTCTGGCTGTAGCAAGATCATAACCAGATTTCTAAACCATGGATTTTTTAGGTTTTTGGCACCACCTAATCACAAGATCCCCTTGAAGGCATTAGGGATTTGCTTTCACTTATGATTAAGGATTTGGTAGTGCCTTCTGCGTGGGGCAAAGATAATGTGGGTGGGGCACTCCCTTCTTACACTAGTAATGTGTCAAGGGGGAAATGCCTGGCCATAAGAAATAGTGAGTTCATCAGTCCAGTGGAGAAAACATAATCTGGTCGTGAAGTCTCCTAGTCCGACTGACGCAGAGGGAAAGAGGCTGCAAATTACATTTCATAGGAACAACCCCCCAGCTAGTAAGTAGAGGTATGCATAATTAGTTTATATATGTATTATGATATTTATAGACATCGTGGCATCGCCTAGCATTTGTAAATGTTTTAGCTAACTATTTTTTCTTTTTTTTTTGTAGACAAAGGGAAAGGTGTGGAGGAGTTGACCCTTGAGATAGGGGCAATAGTTATATAGCATGAAGAAGGGGCCCTAATTTTGGAAAAGGAGGCCCCTGTTAGTAATGTAGGCGGCACACAGGTTCCAGTGCCTAAAGAAGAGATGGAAGTAGAGGATGCCAAGGTCCTTTCGGATGAAATAGAAAAAGAGAAGTAGTTTGTCATTGGTGATGGCAAACCTCATGTTACTACCTTTGAGGGTTTTGTTGAGTTTATTTTTGCATTATCGTAATGTCTCAATTGTCCTTTATGTCTACTATACTATTTCTAACTCATTTTTGTTTGCATAGTAGGAACTTCTAATGATGATGTCGTGCCTTTGTCAGTGGCACCAACTCAGCATTGGGATGAGACTCCTGATAAATTCGTGTTTATGAAAGGCATCGCAAATGATATGATCAACTGTCTAAAGTAAATCGATCCTAAGATTGGTACGTGAGTGTTATAACACAGGGATTGTTGGCATTATGAAATTGTATTATTTTTTTTTTGCATCTAACAATTATTTTTATGTTATAGGATCTCGCCTCAGATGGGATCCCAAAGAGGCCATTGACTTAGACACCGCCCCTGAACCCTCATTGGAGTTGAATGAAGTGCTACGCAGCCTTTACGATGAAATGCATAAATGTGCATTACACTTGACCCGCTCTTTATGGGAGTGTTAGAATGTCAATGAAGATCTTTGGAAGAGTTTGCAAAAAGAAGAAAAGGAGAAGATGTTCCTAACCAATAGGGATGATGAGAATTGGCGGACAGCTGTAATTGACTACGCCTATTATTGGATGGTCGTCAGAAACAACGTCCAAGCCACCCATGAGCTTATTGAACAACGGATGCAAATGAATCTCCTAGCCCAAAAGAACCAAGACTAGAAGGATTTTAGCATGAGGGTCCACGTATGATGGCAAGCACAAAAGCATCACAAGCAAGAATATAAGCAAGAAAGTGCCACCTACTGCCAACATTACAGGGATTCTTGTTGGTGACTGTTTGGGATGCAATCACCAACGAGTGTCCTCCAACAGGATTTAGGTGCCTACTGGTCTCTGGCAACACCAAGGCCTAGATACCTCCAAATAAAATCAGTAGTTAATGTGATTATGTGTGTGTGCTATTGCGGTGTGCGGTTGTGACATATGAAACAACTGCATTGTGTGTAAACTACAAATGACTTATCAATAAGAGATACAGCCAACTTTGCCAAGTACTGTGAGTTGTTGAGAGTTCCTATTTTGTTCAATTTCCTAGTCTATGCGGTCCTTATAATACCTACTTGTAACAAATAAAATTTTGCAAAAACATTTGAGCACAACTCAACAAATATACTTCTAATTTTCCCCAGAAAAAGAGATAGTTCCACAAGAAAACTAGAAATAGAGCAAGATTCAATGGAAATAGATAGAAAAGAAAGCAGATTTGTGTAAACCTCAAATATTTAAACAAGGTAAAATGACATGAGTAAACACTTCACAATAAAGCTACCCCAAATTCAATATCTACGAATTTTTCAAACTTCCAAGGCTCAAATAAGTAATTTCTTCAAGACAATCCTACTATGCTACCAAAAATTACTGCATAAACTATCACGTACGAGACTCAATTTTGGCTAGATAATGGATGTCAACAATTGCATTTAATAGAACCTTCAAAAGACTTGACAATTTATGGTTGAAATACCATGGAGATTCACTTTAAAGATAAAAAGAAGCTATTCTGGTCCCATCAAAATACCAAAGATTTTCTAAACCCTCTTGACTATTGAATCGTTCAACAGCATGACTACAAGTAGAGGCTCTCTTACAATAATCCCAATAGTGGTTGTTATACGTTGCACAATAATAAAATTTACTACTAAAATGCTCTTAAGGCTTTTAAACACAAGCGCTTCTATGGCAAAATTTTAATAGAAATTTTCTATCAGGCAACAAGAACAATAAGAGCAATCTAAAAATCCCAAAATTATTTGCCAAGGATGATACTATCTAAACCACTAGCTAAACAATTTAAACAAAATAAAAATAAAACATAACTCATAGGACTATGATAAAGAGGCTGAAATCTTTTCCTTATCAAATCATCTTACAAGCAATCTTTCACACTTTCTTTGTACAAATGCTCTTCTCCCAAGACTCAAAGTGTGTCTCCAAGTGAGAGCCCAAGTACTAGCTAGTAGCCTTCCCAAAGTGTGATGTATCAAGTGTCTTCTCCAAAAGTATGATTTCTTGACCCCCCTACCTTTCTACCCTTGAAGCCCTTTTATAGGGTCTCCTAGGTAGTTAGGTAAGTTACAAATATCTTGGGTGGTTATAACCACAATAGAGATAAAAAAGCTATGGGTGACAAGTGTCCTATTCAGTTTCCAAGTGACTTAATTCAGTTGCCAAGTGGCCTCATTTGATTGCCAAGTGGTCACCATGGAGATAAAAAGGTTGTAGTTGACAAGTATCCCATGCAATTGACAAGTGGTCACCATGGAGACAAAAAGGCTATAGTTGACAAGTGGCCTATTTGGTGGTTATAAGTACCATGCAAAATCAAAATTTTAGTTGTAACCACCAAGGGAAAGTTATCACCACCATGATATTTTAAAAATTGCAAAGGACACTTGTTCCATACATATAACATTGAATAATTACCCTATAACTTCTCTTTCCTTTTGAAATAATAACAATATTCCCTTTACTTCTTTCTTAAACAAAGAAAAATGAAAATCAAATTAAATTTGATTAAAAATGTTTATATCCTATTGGTTATGCCACCAAGTGATGAGGCTTAGCATGACCAACGATAAATTAAGAATGATTGGTGGCTCCCTCATTGGTGGAAGCAAAGGTGCCTGAAATGTTGGCAACGTCAATGTCCATCAGCTTAGAAATGGCCTATCTTATGGCTGTGGCTACTGCTAAACCTCTTCCTATTTCTTCTTCTTTCCATTTGGCTATAATGGCCATGAACTGCCACCACCATAATCATCGTCATCGGCAGTGAACATGAAGTGCCATCTTTGTCTCTGACAACGGCTCTGCCGAAACCGCAATCGCAACCATGGGAGTTAGCATGGGCATGGAGCCAGCATTTCCACAAAATGGTCGCTGCAGTTGCAATGTTGTTGATGGCCTGGTGAGGAAGTGCCCCTACACTTGATGAACCCTATTTTGTAGCATACAGATGTAAAGATACACATAACCGTTAGGCTGGAACCCATGGATTGCTCTATGTTTGCCACTAAATGTAAGCATCTGCTACTGATGATAATGAAACCAGTCCACCTACGCCTGAGCCTGGGTGTCCAATTCCTAGGTTAAATCTATCAATAGCCATTATTTTCCGCTAACTTCTTGGAGAAATTATGAAAGAAAACATGATGCCCTTAGTGAAGCCCCCAAATAAAACAGTTAACACCCATGAAAAAATGGAATCACTGCAACTATCCATCTTCATTTTTTTTCATTGTTCTTATGTTGGATTTTTTTAGTTTCCTCCCTTCTTCATCTGTGTTGCCACCATCTCTTTTTCTAGCAACAGCTCCGTTGAAGTCACAGGTATCAACGTTGGCATTGGCTCTAGCTCGATCCAGCTGGGAGAGGCCACGTGCTTTCTTGTCGCCTACCTGGTGCCCTTTGTTTTTGCCATAGATGACTCCATCTTTTTAATCGTAATTATTGTGGCAATATATGATCCATGAAGTAAGAAGATATTTATCTACATTTAGTTTTGAATGCTGGTCATCGAGGTGGAATTGGCATTCCCCTCTTGTTTTACATCTTAGTTGATAGTTTCTCTGGCAACCTTCGCATTTCGAAGTGCGGTGGAAGAAAATAACAGTATGACTGGAAACATTGTGTTGAGTGATCGGGCTCAGGGACTCGTTTCCCACTGATTCATAGAATTAGTGATGCATACTCCATCTTTTCATCTTTTTGTCTTTGAGCCAGTTGCCCTAAAACTAATCAAATCTATTTTCTTACAAATAGAGGGCTCGTGGTACCTACTGCCCACCCAGCTTTGGTGATCAAGAGTTGGCTTCCTTTCCCTATTGGGCTTACATTCATAAATGGCTTACTTCTCTATTTCTCTATCGCACATGTACTAAGGCTCCCAACTCCCGAAACCCTGAAAGAAGAGCCTGATATCTTGGAGCATTCTGGTCATCTCTTGGTGTTTCTTTGTAAGCAGCGAGTAGGACAAAATAAATTTGATAAATTCAGGTGGTTTTTGTGTGATATCATTACACTTAAATGTGTTGACAACCATTTGGGACATGACGGTCAACGAGTGTCCTCAAACAGGATTTAGGTGTCTGTTGGTCGCTGGCAACACCAAGGCCCAGATACCTCCAAATAAACTCAGTAGTTAATGTGAGTATGTGTGTGTCCTGTTGTGGTGTGCGGTTGTGAAAAATGAAATGATTGCATTATGTGTAAACTATAGATGACTTATCTTAAAAGGATTCAGCCAACTTTGCCAAGTAATATGAGTTGTTGAGAGTTCCTATTTTATTCAATTACCTAGTCTACATAGTCCTTATAATACCTACTTGTAACAAATAAAATTTTGCAAAAACATTTGACCACAACTTTACGAATCTACTTCTAATTTTCCCTAGAGAAAGAGATAGTTTCATAAGAAAACTAGAAATAGAGCAAGATTCGATGGAAATAGATAGAAAAGAAAGTAGATTTGCATAGACCTCAAATATTTAAACAAGGTAAAATGACACGATTAAACACTTCACAATAAAGCTATCCCAAATTCAATAACTACGAATTTTTCAAACTTCCAAGGCTCAAATAAGCAATTTCTTCAAGATAATCCTATTATGCTACAAAAAAATTGCTACATAAACTACCACGTAGGACACTCCATTTTGGCTAGATAATGGATGTTAACAATTACATTCAATAGAACCTTCAAAAGACTTGACAATTTCTATTTGAAATACCACAGAGATTCACTTTAAAGATAAAAAGAAGCTATTCTGGTCCCATCAAAATACCAAAGATTTTCTAAACCCTCTTGACTATTGAATCATTCAACGGCATGATTACAAGTAGAGGCTCTCTTACAACAATCTCAATAGCAGTTCCTATACGTTGAACAATAACAAAATTTACTACTAAAATGCTCTTAAGGCTTTTAAACACAAGCGCTTCTATGGCAAAATTTTAACAGAAATTTCTATCAGGTAACAAGAACAATAAGAGCAATCTAAAAATCTCAAAATTACTTCCCAAGGATGATACTATCTAAACCACTAGCTAAGCAATTTAAACAAAATAAAAAACAATAAGCATAACTCATAGGACCATCGAAAAGAGGCTGAAATCTTTTCTTTAGCAAGTCATCTTACAAGCAATCTCTCACAATGTCTTCCAAGAGTGTGTCTCCAAGTGAGAGCTCTCAAAAGTGTGATGGATCAAGTGTATTTTCCAAAAGTGTGGTGTATGAGACCCCCCCCAATATCTTCCCTTTGAAGCCTTTTTATAGGGTTCAAAGGTAGTTACATATTCAAAAATATGTTACCTAACTTCTCTCCCAAGTAACTTGCCCAACACGTTAGGAAGTATTAACTTAGGAAGTTAGGAAGTTAGGAGATATTTAAATATTACTTTTGAAAAATAATTCCAATAGTTCCATATAATTGTTTAAAATTATAGCTTCAATAGCTTTTCATTTTTACTTGTTTAAAATTTTTAAGCATACTATTGAAGCCCTTAGTAATTTTATAAACAAGGTGATAATATAATATCAACCTTGGTATAAATGTTGATGGTACCTAACCTATGTTAATAAATAATTTATGTGTACTTGCACCCGTATGAAAATGGCTGGAAACAAAAATTTAAATCTAAAACATTAGGCCCGAAAGTGAAGGCGTCAGGCCTAGAACTGCCAGTGAATACTTCCAAAATATCCTGCCCCTGCCAAAAATCATTATCAACTGCCCCTGCAGAAGAAGGCTTTGCCGCTGCATCCAGCATCGTTGCCATATGGTGTTCGGTTGCTGAAGAGTGGAGAAGAAATATATTAAAGAAAAATGATGTGTCGAACATATGGCCCTAAACATAGGGTTTCAGTTTCCTAGAATTTGTTTTATTTTACCGCAAATTCGCTTAGGGCTTCCTACGTTTTTTGTGTTTCTGTAGATCATCTTCCAAATTTCTGCCATTGATTGCAGGGTCAAGGGCGAACGTGCTATGGATTAGAGCATCAATGAATAACGGTGTCTTGTATGATAGGTTAAGAATGACCCTGTAATAGCTAGAAAAATCTCCACACAGTGCGTGCATTGCAGAACACAAAGAATGTCGTTGAAGGCGGGCGGATCGGCTGCATATTGATGGAAAAAATTTTGAAACTGAAAGTGTTTCTATTTTGAAAGCGGCAACGTCCATGAGAGTTCTTTCTCCACCACCTCTGAATCCACGTCCCTACAAGGTTTTGGCACAACGCGCCCAGTAGAGACACTGCCTATTTGGGGCCAAAGAAAATAGTCGACTTTACTCGTAAAAACAGAAGCCATCACAGATCAATAAACCTTAGCACTTCCCTGCATCAGTACCAACATGATTCCTTGTAAAAGAATAGGCATTCTTCTAGATTTTTTTTCCATCAGTTGTAGCAGGAGATGCTTGGGCTGTGTTTGAATGTTTATTGCGGAATTTCTAACCATAGAAAATGAAGGCGAAATAGAACAATACGTAGTTTGCAACTTCATCCAAGGACCATTAAACAGCAGAAAAATTAATTAGAGAAAACAACCAGGAATTTATTGATCTATTCTCCATCCTCTGTTCTCCATCCTCAAAGCCACTTTATGTGGGGCACAATCTCAACCGCAGCAATTTCATTCATTTTTTCCTTAACATACCTTGCCAACACGTACAGTGGCTAGAACTGCTCTTTACCGTAAAAACGTCCATTGAAATCTTACAATGGTGACTCCCATAAGGTTAATTTTAATTTCTTATTGATGTATTCATGAA
>MNCI01012565.1:3258-53799 GCA_015680685.1 Gnetum montanum | reverse complement strand
AAAATTATTTTCTAATCTAAATAAAGCATAATTAAACATATTAATTGATACTATATTGCTAGTAATATTTACCTAATAGTATATACATATATTATTTTGTGTAATGACATCTTCAAGTTGTATGCAATTGTCCCAAATAATGTTTTATATGCAAAACATTATATGGAAATTGCAATTCCATGCCATCCAAAGTTGATAATTTGTAAGTATCCTTTGACAATTGCTTTGTAATTTGAAAGGGACCAATCCATGTCGGGGTAAACTTATTTAGTTTCTTCATATTCCATAATAGAACAAGGTCCCCTATTTTAAAATTTCTTTTCAAAGCTTTCCTGTCAAACCATCTTTTAACTTGAGAGGTATTCTATAACAAATTATCTCTTTCTTTATCTACTTCAGCTTCTCTTTTAATAAGCAAAGTCATGAAACTTCTATCTTTCTCCATCCTTTCACTATATCTTTGTAATTCTTGCTGGCAAACCATAGACTAAGTTATATGGTGATGTCCCAATAGCTTTCATGAATCTAGTGTGATTTGACCATAATGCGGATTGTAGATAATCGATCCAATTTCTTGGATTCCCATCCATCGATTTCTTGATATAGGCGATTAGATTTTTATTGGTGGATTCTACTAGGCCATTTCCTTGAGGATAATAATTTGATGAGGAAAATAAGAAAATGGATTTTTCAGATGCCCATATGATAAATTCTTCAAATTTGAAGGCTGGTCCATTGTCTGACACTAATACTTCGCGTAGACCAAATCTATTTAGAATGTGGTCTTCTAGAAACTTAATCACATTTGATGCTTAACTTCCTCTTAGAGCCTTCACTTCAGACCATTTAGTGAAATAATCAGTAGCTGTGAGAATAAACTTGTGTCTAGCTCTTGAAGGAGTAATTGTACCAATAAAATCCAAACCCCATTGTTGAAATGGTCTATCTGCAACTACTGGCTTTAAAGGGGCTCTAGCTCTTCTAATCTTGGGCCCGTGAATTTGACATTTATAGCATTTTTGAATCTTTGAACTAATGTCTTGATATATGGAAGACTAGTAATATCCATAGCAAAGTATATGTTGCATAGTTGACATAGGGGATTCATAAAATAGATTCAAATGATCATGAAATTGTTCCAAAAAGAAACTAATTTGATCATTATGAACACATTTCAATAAAACTCCCCGAAAATCTTTTCTATATAATATACCATCTTTAACAACAAATATTAGTGGTCTTTTGAATAAAGATCTCTTTTGACTTGCAGTTAAATTATTTGGGATTTTCCTTGTATTAAGAAATTTGAGAATTTCATCATACCAACTCTCTTCATGGATGTCAAGTGTACACACTTCACTTTCTCTAGTTATTAACTTAGCTAGTCCCATTCTCTTAATTGTCTTTCATAGTTCTAATGAAAATTTGAAACTTTGCAACTTTATAACCCATTTTCCTCTTTTTAATCCAATCTCATTTTGGGCTAGGAATCGCTTGACTATAGGTTCAATTAGAATAATGTGGATCAATGAACCTTCCAAATAATATTTAAAATGCTGAAGTGTTTTGATGACTACGAAAGCTTGTTTCTCTAAGTATGAATAATTTAACTCTGAACCTTTCAACTGATACCCAAAAAATCTAATTGGTTCATCTTGACTTTCATTATCTTTTTGTGTCAAAACGGCAGCAATAGAATCATTTGAAGCAAAGGAGTGTAACCAAAAATCTCCTTTAAGCCTAGGCTTCACCAAATATGGAGCCTCTTGTATAGAAATTTTAACTTCTAATAAAGCTCTCTCTGACTTTGGTGTTTTCTCTACTTGGACATCATTTTTAGCATATGCATCAAAGGCTTGGTAATTTCAGTAAACCCGGGGATGAACTTTTTCACAAAGTTTATCTTCCCAAAGAAAGATCTAAGATATTTTTTACTTGTGGGATGCTCAATATTCTGGACTGCTTGGATTCAAGGATTGTCTATGGCAATTCCTTCTTGACATATCACATGGCCTAATAAACTTTCGGATTTAACCTTGAAGATACACTTCTTAGGATTTAATGAAATACCAAACTCACGACATCTATCAAAAACTTGCTGGAGATGATCAATATGATATTCTTTTTTCTTTGATAATATTGTAATACCATCCAAATAAACCACCACGAATTTTCCTAACAAATTCTTAAATACTAAATCCATTGCTCTTTGAAAAGTAGCTCCAACATTTGACAATCCAAATGGCATTCTTTGGTAGGCAAAAGTTCCCCATTTGGTAATAAATAATGTTTTGTATCTATCATTTTTATCTACCAAAATTTGATTATAACTTGAGAAAACATCTAAGAAAGAGTATACTTGACAACCTGAGACTTTAATCAACATCTCATCAATTCTTGGAAGTGGATACTTATCTTTTCTTGAAGCATCATTTAGATTTCTAAAGTCTACAAAAAGCCTTATATCACCATTTTTCTTCCTCACTAGAACAAGGTTAGCAAGCCATGTCGAATATTGTACTGAATATATGATTTATGCTTGCAATAACTTCTTGATTTCAGCTTCCATAGCTGGTTCAAATGATGGATTAAATTTCCTTTATTTTTGCTTGACTATTTTGCAACCTTCTATTAGAGGAATCTTGTGTGTCATCACTTCTTGCCTAAAATCTTTAAGATCATCATAAGACCAAGTAAAATTGTCCAAATTATTTCTTATACATGTTAACAAGTTTTGCTTGAAACTTGAATCTCTTTCCTTTGTAACATTCAACGTCTTTAGCATCTTGTCTAATCCAAAATTCACTGCCTCAAAAGCTTGACTATCTGAGTCTTGTAAATCCTTTCCAGTAAGTAAATTTTTCCTAAACTCATGTTCTAAGTCAATCATCTTTTTTGGAATGAAATTAGCTTCGGAGTTTAATGAAATTTTGGGTATCACTTGACCCTCAAATTCTTGTTTGTTATTCATATATCTTAGTACTTGATCATCGTCTTCAAATACTTGTAAATGTCTCATATTATCTAGTACTGATGTTCTTCTTCAATCATGACATCTTTGTAACTTTCTATTATTTTCATATCCAACGTTGAAGCTGCCTTTGCCAAATCATCTACTATAAGATTCTCTTCTCTATTTATATGCTCTATTTGGCAATGTTGAAATTGGTCTAACATTTTACAAGCAAGTTGCTTATAAGGTATTAAGAATGATCTCTTTACTACATTGTTACCCTTTACTTGTTCATAGAATAATCTTGAGTCCCCTTCTATAGTGATTACTCTGATCTTTTTGTCTAGAGCTATTCTCATACCAATACATAGAGCTTCATACTCAGCCTTGTTGTTAGTACAAGGGAAAGATAGATGAACTACTTTGAGAATTTCAGGTGAATTATTCCTTAATATAACTATATCGACTCCTGCACCTTTTGAATTACACGAACCATCAAAGTATAACTCCCATTTATCCTCTTTCTTTGATTGTTCTTTTTCAGAACCATAATTTTCTTGGAGTGTACAAATTTTGTTTCCAAAACCTTCTTTTTCAACCATTTTACTTTTTCCATTTGAAGTAATATTATCAATCATCAAAGGTTTGCTATAAATATATATCTAATTTGATTCTCCTTTCCAAGGTAACCACATGTGAGAATAATCTGTTGATATGTAACCTGAGAACTTCTTGCTCCAACTTCTACTCAATAAGAGACTATGTGAATCTAGTATATCTGCCACTTGAATAGTTACTCTACTTCTGATGTGGGGTTCAGAAGAAATTTCCAATAGGACATTTGGTAATTGATCCACAATCTTCACTCTAAATTCATCCACTTGAACAATCTATTTATTTGATTTTTCAGGAATCAAACCAAGTTTCTTATATATAGACAATGACATTATAGTAGATGTAGCTCTAGAATCAACCAAACAATTGTGTAAATATTTATCCTTTAATTTCATTGTCAAAAGAAAAGGAGAAGCTTCCTTATCATATGAAGTCTTTAATTTCTCATCATTATTAGACACATAGCTTAATTTTGATTCTCTAGCTCTCCATTTACCTTTAATGAGCTCTAAAGCCTTTCTTTGTTGATCTCCTATTTGAAGAAACTAATAAAAGCTAATATTTTCTTTGACATGTTTAAGGTCTTCAATCAAATCATATTCTCCATCACTAATAAAGCTTGATCTCTTTATCCATTTATTAAAAGACTAATTTGGAGTGGTTTGCTCTACTTGACTGTCTTTACCTTTATTCTTATCTCTTCTATTTGGCTCAAAAGCTTTTCTCTTAGTAGATGGATCAGTAATAACATTTGGGGGTCTAAAATTAGTTAATCTTTCTTTAGATCGAAGATTATATCATTTTCCTCATTGTTATTACATTCTTCATCTAATGACATATCTTCTTCAGAACTTGATAGAGAAGAAGTATCACTTGATCCATTGCTAGAAGATTTACTTGCATAGTGAACACTAGATAACTCATTATCAGATTCAATATCAAGAAAGTTGGACATAATAAGGTCACTTTCATCCTCATCTTCTGCTAACTTAGTGTCTTGATGTTTCTGCTTTCTATTTTTCCTTCCTTCCTTGATATTAACTTTCACCAAAGCTTTTTCAAGCTTCACTATTTTATTAGACATATCTCTAATTAATTANCACTTTCATCCTCATCTTCTGCTAACTTAGTGTCTTGATGTTTCTGCTTTCTATTTTTCCTTCCTTCCTTGATATTAACTTTCACCAAAGCTTTTTCAAGCTTCACTATTTTATTAGACATATCTCTAATTAATTATCCTTTTTCAGATCCTAATCTTTCATGTTCTTGCTCTATCTTAACATGAGATGGACCTGGTAAAGCTTTAAATTGAGCAAAATCTTGCATAGGAATCATAACTCTTCTCTTTTTTGAATTGCAATATTTTCTTTAGGATTCAATTGTTTTTTTAACTGTATAGCTTCACTAAAGTTGTCATTTAGTGTAGTTAAGTTTGGAGTTCTCCTTAACCAAATTGAAATGTTGGGGTTGACAACCTTAAGATAAGTTTCTTTAAACATTTCCTCTATTGGCCTATATTGTCTTTGAAAGAGTCCACAAATTTGTTGAAACTTGATGTTAAAATCTCTAATTAACTCTTTAACTCCTTGCTTAGCTTGTACTAGCCCATAGTATAGATGTTGTTGATCTAATTGATTACCAAACTAGGGTAAGAAAAAATTCTTCATGTCATCCCAACTTGTAATACTATTACTTGGTAAGTTCGAATACCAAATCTGAGCCATATCCTTTAAATTTGATACAAACAACCTACAAGCTTGATCTTCATGTTGAATATTTGCATGAGCTAAAGCTAACTCAAACATGTGAATATATTCTTTAGCTAAATAAGCTTTTCCAAGAATGAAAGCCTCAGGCAAATATTTGTAAACTACCTTAAGAATATCATTCTAATTTTGAAATCCTAATGGTGTAACTCCTTGCCAAATATTTTCCATCCTATTCCTTTGAATAGTTGAACTCTTAGACTTTCTAGATATTCTCTTATGAGTCGATAAACCAGATATAATGAGTAATCTTCTTGATCTTCTAGTTTTCACTTCACTACTTGTTCCCAATTCAAAATCTTTCTTTTCTTCTTCTTCTACTGAAGAATCAATCTTACAATCTAGAATATCTTTTGAAACTTTTGAACTTTTCAAACTATCAATCTTCTTGGTCATGAACTAAAAATAGTATCTAATTTCATAAGCCTTTATAGTAATAAAGAATTGTTGATGTGCTAAAATTATAAGGCTTATGAACTTACAGGCTAAATTTTCAGCCCTCCTTCTAGGGCCAAAAGAATTGTTGGCGACCGTTTCGGACGCGATCGCCAACGAGTGTGCTCAAATAGGATTTAGGTGCCTACTGGTCTCTGGCAACACCAAGGCCTAGATACCTCCAAATAAACTTAGTAGTTAATGTGAGTATATGTGCGTGCTGTTGCGGCGTGTGGTTGTGAAAAATGAAACGATTGTGTTATGTGTAAACTATAGATGACTTATCTTAAAGGGATTCAGCCAACTTCGCCAAGTACTGTGAGTTGTTGAGAGTTCCTATTTTGTTCAATTACCTAGCCTACATGGTCCTTATAATACCTACTTGTAACAAATAAAATTTTGCAAAAAAATTTGAGCACAACTCTGTGAATCTACTTCTAATTTTCCCCAAAGAAAAAGATAGTTCCACAAGCATAATAGAAATAGAGCAAGATTCGATGGAAATAGATAGAAAAGAAAGCAGATTTGCGTGGACCTCAAATATTTAAACTAGGTAAAATGACATGAGTAAACACTTTGCAATAAAGCTATCCCAAATTCAATAATTATGAATTGTTCAAACTTCCAAGGCTCAAATAAGCAATTTCTTCAAGACAATCCTATTATGCTACCAAAAAATTGCTGCGTAAACTACCACGTACGAGACTCCATTTTTGCTAGATAATGGATGTTAACAATTACATTCAACAGAACCTTCAAAAGACTTGACAATTTCTATTTGAAATACCACATAGATTCACTTTAAAGATAAAAAGAAGCTATTCTGGTCCCATCAAAATACCAAAGATTTTTTGAACCCTCTTGACTATTGAATCATTCAACGGCATGACTACAAGCAGAGGCTATCTTACAATGATCTCAATAGCAATTCCTATATGTTGCAAAATAACAAAATTTACTACTAAAATGCTCTTAAGGCTTTTAAACACAAGTGCTTCTATTGAAAAATTTTAACAGAAATTTCTATCGGGCAACAAGAACGATAAGAGCAATCTAAAAATCCCAAAATTACTTGCCAAGGATGATACTATCTAAACCACTAGCTAAACAATTTAAACAAAATAAAAAACAATAAGCATAACTCACAGGACCATGGCAAAGAGGCGAAAATCTTTTCTTTAGCAAGTCATCTTACAAGCAATCTTTCACAATGTCTTCCAAGAGCATGTCTCCAAGTGAGAGCTCCCAAAAGTGTGATGAATCAAGTGTCTTTTCCAAAAGTGTGATGTATGAGACCCCCCCCAATATCTTCCCTTTGAAGCCTTTTTATAGGGTTCAAAGGTAGTTACATATTCAAAAATATCTTACCTAACTTCTCTCCCAAGTAACTTGCCCAACAAGTTAGGAAGTTAGGAAGTTAGGAGATATTTAAATATTGCTTTTGAAAAATAATTCCAATAGTTCCATATAATTATTTAAAATTATAGCTCTAATAGCTTTTCATTTTTATTTGTTTAAAATTTTTAAGAATACTATTGAAGCCCTTAGTAATTTTATAAACAAAGTGATAATATAATATTAACCTTGGTATAAATGTTGATGCTACCTAACCTATGTTAATAAATAATTTATGTGCACTTGCACCTATATGAAAATGGCTGGAAACAAAAATTTAAATCTAAAACATTAGGCCCGAATGTGAAGGCGCCACACTTGGAACTACCAGCGAATACTTCTAAAATATCCTGCCCCTGCCAAAAATCATTTTCAACTGCCACCGTGGAAGAAGGCTCTGCCACTGCATCCGACATCGTTACCATGTGGTGTTCAGTTGCTGAAGAGCGGAGGAGAAAGATCTTAAAGAAAAATGATGTGTTGAACATATGGCCCTAGACATAGGGTTTTGGTTACCTGGAATTTGTTTTATTTTGCCCCAAATTTGCATAGGGCTTCCTGTGTCTTTTGTGTTTTTGTAGATCATCTTCCAAATTCCTGCCGTTGATTGCAGGGTCAAGGGCCAATGTGCCATGGATCAGATCATCAGTAAATAACGGCGTCTGGTATGGTAGGTTAAGAATGGCCCTGTAATAGCTAGAAAAATATTCACATAGTGCACGCATTGTAGAACACAAAGAACGTCATTGAAGGCGGGCGGATCGGCTGCATATTGATGGAAACAATTTTGAAACTAAAAGTGTTTCTATTTTGAAAGTTGCAACGTCCATGAGAGTTCTTCCTCCACCGCCTTTGAACCCACGTCCCTACAAGGTTCTGGCACAACACGCCCAGCAGAGGCGCCGTCGATTAGGGGCCAAGGAAAATAGTCAGTTTTGCACGTAAAAATAGAAGCCATCACAGATCAATTAACCTTAGGACTTCCCTGCATCAATACCAACGCGATTCCTTGTGAAAGAATGTGCATTCTTTTGGACTACTTTTCTGTTAGTTGTAGTAGGAGACGCTTGGGCTGTGTTTGAATATTTATTGTGGAATTTCTAACCACAGAAAATGAAGGCGAAATGGAACAATACGTAGTCTATAACTTCATCCAAGGGCCATTAAACAGGAGAAAAATTAATCATAGAAAATGATCATGAATTCATTGATCTGTTCTCCTTCCTCTATTCTCCATCCTCAAAGCCACTTTGTGTGGGGCAAAATCTCAGCCACAGCAATTTCATTCATTTTTTCCTTGAAATAGCTTGCTAACGCGTACAGTGGTTGGAACTGCTCTTTACCGTAAAAACTTCTATTGAAATCTTACAATGGTGACTCCCATAAGGTTAATTTTAATTTCTTATTGATGTATTCATGAATGGGGTTGTATCTTTTTAATCGATAAAGCTTTTCAATTTCTTTTCAATCTTCCCTTCACACAGGAGCATGATAAATTTTTCTTCACTTGGTATCATCATTTGAAAGTTGAAACACTATATCTTCACCCAACAAATTTCCACATGAAACCTCTGGCATTAAAATATCAATAATACACAACCATCATATATTTTTTATTTGAATATCTTCTATGTCTCATTCGTATTTTATCACCTTTGCTGTTCCATGAAATGGCTAAATGTGCCAACAAAATGCTTTTTCTAGTATGAACAACACGTGGTGTTTCTGTGAAACGATGGGGATTTTTGGATTGTTATCTTGTGGTTCATCCTAGGTGAGACCACTAAGATACCCCTTCCCATATCTTATGGAGGTTAACTAAACCCACTTCTTGATTTGTACATCAATACATGTTTGTAGATCCAGTGAATACTTCTCTGACACTAAAATAGCTGGTAGAGGATTGTCATGAACTCTGAACAATTGATCATTTGTCTTAAACAAAACTGTATTTTTTAGTGAATCAATTAAAGAAAAACCTTTCAAACTACCAACCCAACACCTCTGAAAAGTCTTCATCCAATAAAATATTGGCAATGTTTAAATCAGGGTGAACGTTAGTTATATGATTAGCTTCACAACCTCACAAAGCCTGATCCATTAAATGGCCAAAATGTGCCAACATTTCTTCCCCCCTTTAAAAGCGTAAAGAAATTTATGAAAGCCCCATTTTAAAATTGAACTGTACTTGAAGCTTTTATTGAACTTTTTTAGTTGAAAAAATAAATCTTTTTGGAGGAAAATTTCCATCAAACATAAGGTTTGGTGGAATAAAAACCTCATTCCTAAGAAAACAAAGAAACTGTATATTATCAAATCCTTTGTTCATGGACTATTCTTGAGATGGGAAGAAAATGGTAAGGATTACTCTAGTAGGAAGCCTCATATCTCTAACCCTCTCATAAGCAATCTCTCTATTACTTTTTGGCTTGCTGGAGCTTTCAACTTGATCTTCTTGAGATTTTCCTTCAGCAATCCTCTCATCTTCTTTCTCAAATGAATTCTCATTTTCTTGTAGTGTAAAAATTTTGTTTTCAACACCTCCTTTTTCAACCATTTACTTTTTCCATTTGAAGTAATGTTATTAATCATGAAAGGTTTACTATAGATGTATATTTGATTTGGTTCTCCGTTCCAAGGTAGCCACGTGTGAGAATAATCTGTTGATATGTAACCTAAGAAATTCTTACTCCAACTTCTACTCAATAAGAGACTATGCGAATATGGTATATCTACCACTTGAATAGTTACTCTACTTCTTACGCAGGGTTCAGAAGAAATTTCCAATAGGACATTTGGTAATTAACCCACAATCTTCACTCTACTTTTATCCACTTGAACAATCTTTCTATTTTATTTTTCAGGAATCAAACCAAGTTTCTTACATATAGACAATGGCATTATAGTAGACGTAGCTCCAGAATCCATCAAACAATTATGCAAGTACTTATCCCTTAATTTCATTATCAAAAGAAAAGGAAGAGCTTCCTTATCATACGAGCTCTTTAATTTCTTGTCATTATTAGACACATAACTTAACTCCGATTCTCCAACTCTCCTTTTACCTTTAATAAACTCTAAAGCCTTTCTTTGCTGATCTCCTATTTGAAGCAACTGATAAAAGCTAATATTGGCCTTGACATGTTTAAGGTCCTCAATGAAATAATACTCTCCATCACCAATAAAACTTGATCTCTTTATCCATTTATTAAAAGATTGATTTGGAGTGCTTTGCTCTACTTGATTGTCTTTGCCTTTATTCTTATCTCTTCTATTTGGCTCAAAAGCTTTGCTCTTAGTAGATGGATCAGTAATAACATTTGGGGGTCTAGAAGTAGTTAATATTTCCTTTGATCAGAGATTATATCCATTTTCCTAATTGTTATTGCATTCCTCATCCGAAGACATATCTTCTTCAGAACTTGATAGAGAAGAAGTATCACTTGATCCATTACTAGAAGATTTACTTGCATAATGAACACTAGATAACTCATTATCAGATTTAATATCAAGAAAGTTGGACATAATAAGGTCACTTTCATCCTCATCTTCTACTAACTTAGTGTCTTGATGTTTATGCTTTATATTTTTCCTTTCTTCCTTGATATTAAATCTTGCCAAGGCTTTTTCAAGTTTCACTATTTTGTTAGACATATCTCTCATTAATTGTCCTTTCCCAAATTCTAATCTTTCATGCTTTTTTTTTCAATCTTAACATGAGATGGACCTGGTAAAGCTTTAAATTGAGAAAAATCTTGCATAGGAATCATAACTCTTTCTTCTCTTTTTTGAATTGCAATATTTTCTTCAGGATTCAACTATTTTTCTAATTGTATAGCTTCACTAAAGTAGTCATTTAACATAGTTAAGTTTGAAGTTTCCCTTAACCAAATTAAAATGTTGGGATTGACAACCTTAAGATAAGTTTCTTTAAGAATCTCTTCTGATGGTCTATATTGCCTTTGAAAGAGTCCACAAATTCACTGAAACTTGATGTTAAAATCTCTAATTGACTCTTTAACTCCTTGCTTAGCTTGTACTAGCTCACAGTATAGTTTTTTTTGATCTAATTGATTACCAAAATGGGGTAAGAAAAGATTCTTCATGTCATCCCAACTTGTAATACTATTACTTGGTAAGTTTGAATACCAAATCTGAGCCATATCCTTTAGATTTGATACAAACAACCTACAAGCTTGATCTTCATGTTGAATATTTGCATGAGCTAAAGCTAACTCAAACATGTGAATATATTCTTCAGCTAAATAAGCTTTTCCAGGAATAAAAGGCTCAGGAAAATATTTGTAAACTACCTTAGGAATATCATTGTAATTTTGAAATCCTAATGGTGTAACTCCTTGCCAAGGATTTGCCATCTTATTTCTTTGGATAATTGAACTCTTATACTTTCTAGATCTTCTCTTATGAATCAATAAACCAGATATAATGGGTGATCTTCTTGATCTTCTAGTTTTCACTCCACTACTTGTTCCCAATTCAAAAAAAAAATTTTGTTCTTCTTTTGATGAAGAATCAGTCTTAGAATCTAGAATATATTTTGAGACTTTTAAACTTTCCAAACTATCAATCTTCTTGGTCATGAACTGAAAATAGTATCTAATTTCATAAGAATTTATAGTAACAAAGAATTGTTGATGTGCTAAAATTATAAGGCTTATGAACTTAGAGGCTAAATTTTCAGCCCTCCTTCTAGTGCCAAAAGAACTATTGGCAACCGTTTGGGACGCGACCGCCAACGAGGGTCCTCGAACAGGATTTAGGTGCCTGCTGGTCTTTGGCAACACCAAGGCCCAGATACCTTCAAATAAACTTAGTAGTTAATGTGAGTATGTCTGTGTGCTATTGCAGTGTGCGGTTGTGAAATATGAAATGATTATGTTGTGTGTAAACTACAAATGACTTATCAATAAGAGATTCAGCCAACTTTGCCAAGTACTGTGAGTTGTTGAGAGTTCCTATTTTGTTCAATTGCCTAGTCTACGTGGTCCTTATAATACCTAATTGTAACAAATAAAATTTTGTAAAAACATTTGAGCCGAACTCTGTGAATCTACTTCTAATTTTCCCCAGAGAAAGAGATAGTTCCACAAAAAAACTAGAAATAGAGCAAGATTCAATGGAAATAGACAAAAAAGAAAGCAGATTTGTGTAAACCTCAAATATTTAAACAAGGTAAAATGACACATGTAAAAACTTCATAATAAAGCTACCCCAAATTCAATATCTACGAATTATTCAAACTTCCAAGGCTTAAATTAGCAACATCTTCAAGACAATCCCACTATGCTACCAAAAATTGTTGCGTAAACTATCACGTACGAGACTCCATTTTGCCTAGACAATGGATGTCAACAATTGTATTCAATAGAACCTTCAAAAGACTTGAAAATTTCTGATTGAAATACCATGAAGATTCACTTTAAAGATAAAAAGAAGCTATTCTGGTCCCATCAAAATACCAAAGATTTTCTGAACCCTCTTGACTATTGAATCGTTCAACGGCATGACTACAAGCAGAGACACTCTTACAACAATCCCAATAGTGGTGCTTATACGTTGCACAATAATAAAATTTACTACTAAAATGCTCTTAAGGATTTTAAACATAAGCACTTGTCTTGAACCCCCCTACCTTCCTACCCTTGAAGCCCTTTTATAGGGTCTCCTAGGTAGTTAGGTAAGTTACAAATATCTTGGGTGGTTATAACCACCATAGAGATAAAAAATCTGTGGGTGACAAGTGTCCTATTTAGTTTCCAAGTGACTTCATTCAGTTGACAAGTGGCCTCATTTGATTGCCAAGTGGTCACCATGGAGATAAAAATGTTGTAGTTGACAAGTATCCCATGCAATTGACAAGTGGTCACCATGGAGACAAAAAGGCTATAGTTGACAAGTGGCCTATTTGGTGGTTATAAGTACCATGGAAAATTAAAATTTTAGTTGTAACCACCAAGGGGAAGTTATCACAACCATGATATTTTAAAAATTGCAAAGGACACTTGTTCCATACATATAACATTGAATAACTGTCCTATAACTTCTCTTTCCTTTTGAAATAATAACGATATTTCTTTTACTTCTTTCTTAAACAAAGAAAAATGAAAATCATATTAAATTTGATTAAAAAGGTTTATATCCTATTGGTTATTGCACCAGGTGACGAGGCTTAGCATGACCAATGATAAATTAAGAATGATTGGTGGCTCCCTCATTGGTGGTAGGAAAGGCACCTAAAATGTTGGCAACATCAATGTCCATTAGCTTAGAAATGGCATGTCTTATAGCTGTGGCTACTGCTAAACCTCTTCCTATTTCTTCATCTTTCCATTTGGCTATAATGGCCATGAACTGCCACCACCATAATCATCGTCATCGGCAGTGAACATGAAGTGCCATCTCTGTCTCTGACAACGGCTCTGCCGAAATCGCAATCGCAACCGCAGGAGTTAGCATGGGCATGGAGCTAGCATTTCCACGAAATGATCACTGCAGTTGTAATGCTGTTGATGGCCTGGTGAGGAAGTTCCCCTGCACTTGATGAACCCTATTTTGTAGCATACAAATGCAAAGATACACATAACCATTAGGCTGGAACCCGTGGATTGTTCTGTGTTTGCCACCAAATGTAAGCATCCGCTACTGATGATAATGAAACTAGTCTACCTGCGCTTGAGCCTGGGTGTCTGATTCCTGGGTTGAATCCATCGGTAGTCATTATTTTCCTCTAACTTCTTCGAGCAATTATGAAAGAAAACATGATGCCCTTAGTGAATCCCCTAGACAAAATAGTTAACACCCATGAAAAAATTGAATCACTGCAATTGTCCATCTTTGTTTTGTTTCATTGTTCTTATGCTGGAACTTTTTTTTAGTTTCCTCCCTTCTTCATCTGTGTTGCCACCATCTCTTTTTCTAGCAACGGCTCCCCTGAAGTCGTAGGTATCAACGTTGACATTGGCTCTAGCTCGATCTGGCTGGGAGAGGCCACGTGCTTTCTTGTCGCCTGCCTGGTGCCCTTTATTTCTACCATAGATGACTCCATCTTTTCAATTGTAATTATTACAGAAAAATATGATCCACGAAGTAAGAAGATATTTATCTAAATTCAGTTTTGAATGCCAGTCATTGAGGTGGAATCGGCATTCCCCTCTCGTCTTACATCTTAGTTGATAGTTTCTCTGGCAACCTTTGCATTTCGAAGCGTGGGGAAAGAAAATAACAGTATGACTAGAAACATTGCATTGAGTGATTAGGCTTGGGGACTCATTCCCTGCTGATTCATAGAATTAGTGACTCATACTCCATCTTTCCATCTTTCTGTCTTCGAGCCAGTTGCCCTAAAACTAGTCAAATATGTTTCCTTACAAATAGAGGGCTCATGGTACCTGTTGCCCACCTAGCTTTGGCGATCAAGAGTTGGCTTCGTTTCCCTATTAGGTTCTCTATTTCTCTATTGTGCGTGTACTGAGGCTCCCAAATCCCAAAACCCTGAAAGGAAAGCCTGATATCCGAGAGCGTTCGGGTCGTCTCTTGGTGTTTCTTTGTAGCCAACAAGTAGGACAAATTCAATTTGATAAATTCATGCGGTTTTTGTGTGATATCGTTACACTTAAATTCTTTTGCGAGTATGAAAAACACGTGGCGTTGCTGTGAAATGATGGGGATTTTTGGATCATTATCTTGTGGTTCATCCTAGGTGAGACCACTAAGATACCCCTTCCCATACCTTATGGAGGTTAACTAAAACCACTTCTTGACTTGTACATCAATACATGTTTGTAGATCCAGTGAATACTTCTCTGGTACTAAAATAGCCGGTAGAGGATTGTCATGAACTCTGAACAATTGATCATTTATCTTAAACAAAACTATATTTTCTAGCGAATTAATTAGAGAAAAACCTTTCAAACTACCAACCCAACACCTCTGAAAATTTTTCATCCAATAAAATATTGGCAATGTTTAAATCAGGGTAAACATTAGTTATATGATTAGCTTCACAACCTCACAAATCCTGCTCCATTAAATGGCCAAAATGTGCCAACAAATTTTGCTATTAAAGTGCAGTACCTTTGGCTATTCCTCAATGTCATCGGTGCTTCTAGAGTGTACAGAAAGTTTCAGGAGCAAGTGATAGTAAGCGCCTCTCTAGAGAGAGAAATAACCCTCCTTGGTAGGGAGACCACTATCCCTTCCTTCTTTCCTGAACCACCCCGATGGACTCCTATGGAAAAGTGGAAGTTTAAGGCTGGAACTAATCTAGGAGATGGCGTTTGGTCTGAGCTTA
Organism: Gnetum montanum; assembly: GCA_015680685.1. NCBI lineage: Eukaryota > Viridiplantae > Streptophyta > Gnetopsida > Gnetales > Gnetaceae > Gnetum > Gnetum montanum. The sequence continues at coordinate 38,324 of MNCI01012565.1, read as the reverse complement.
TCGAGAATGAGATCACGCAACACCTGTGGGTTGGTTTAAAAAAAATTCCTTTTGCTATTGATGCAGGACCATCATAGGTGAGTTGTAGGGCTACTACATTCTTTCTACGTGTGGTTTCGATGGTGATGCTAACATGAATTTCATGTGAAATCATAGGATCGACATTGAGAGGACCCTCATGAAGAGGAGCATAATGGAGATGATGGTCCTCATGAAGAGGGTCTTCATGAGGAGGAGCGTAATGGAGATGATGGTCCTCACGAAGAGGGTCTTCATGAGGAGGAGCCCCATAAAGATGACTAACCTCATGGCAAGAGTTCCGATGAGGAAGAATCTCACAGAGAGGATCACCCCCATAAAGAGACACCACACAAAGAAGGTCCCTATGAGGATGATCTTCATGAGGCAGAGGTGGATTTGAGTGACACAACTGGAAGTGGTAACAAAGGCAACATCTCATGTGGCTATTTTGACCAACATTTTATTATAATGAAATGGAATAAAGGAGAATTTTCTTCGATCCATGTGATATAATCTATGTGATATAGAGATTTTAGTTTTTTATGAAGTGAAACATATTGTTAGAAGAATTATACTTTTTAGGCCACTGCAGGCTGTTAGTAGTTTAAAGTCATTTTGGGCCAGGCCATCGTAAGCGTAATCGGATAAACAAAATTGCCAATTTTAGGCCGTAGTGTGCCGCAACTAGTTTAAGGCCATTTCAGGCTGGGCCATCGTAAGCATAAATGGATAAACAAAATTGCCAATTTTACGCCATAGCAGGCTACAACTAGTTTAAGGCCATTTCGGGCCGGGCCATCGTAAGCATAAACGAATAAAAAAAATTGTCAGTTTTAGGCCATAGCGAGCTGTAACTAGTTTAAGGCCATTTTAGCCCAGGCCATCATAAGTGTAAAAGGATAAAAAAAAATTTCAGTTTTAGGCCATAGTGGGCTACAACTAGTTTAAGGCCATTTCGGACCGTATTTTGTTGTATAAAAAGCGTAATAAGGATAATGCTAAAAGAGAGAGCATAAATTGCGTAACAGTAAACGATGTGGACTAACGTGAGATGTCATGCTAATGTGTTTATTTGCTACCTCCATAATTACTTCTTAATTGTTTTTAATTTTGGTGATGCGTATGGTTGAGAAGGTTTATTACTCCATTCCTCTACGCCACCATCTTCCTCTTGAAAAGGTAGTTTAGCACAAATCAAGTTGTCATCAGCTGCTGCTTTGGCCTGCTCAAGCATTGGGATAGGAGACTGATCCTCGAGGGTTTCAATTTCTAAACCTTGTTCCATTTCTACATTATTAACAGCCTGAGGGATCATTTTATCACCATGGATGATCACTTTACCTCCTTCGTAGGGCAAATGGATCGCCTAATGGATGGGTGATGAAACTACCCTTAGTTGAGCCAACCAGGACCTCCCATAGATTAAGTTGAAACTAGGCATCTCGTCGATGATGATAAACATTGTGTCTATGGGGAATTGGTCCCCTACTATGAACTTAATACGTACTATTTCTTTGACTTGCACTCATGCCCCATTAAATAACTTTAAACATGATGTTGTTGTGGGATTGATTTGGTCAATTAAACCCAGTTTATCCACTATGGGGTATGGAATGAGATCAGCAGTTGCCCCATCATCTATGTGTACTCTCCGAATTCAATATTGGCCAACCCAGATAGTGATGAACATAGGTGCTATCGTCACTTAACCCTTTTCTGGGTCATCCTTAATGGATTCATCATGAAAAGTCAATAAGGAAGTCCAGGGTTGTTCAGCGGTGAGGGGAAGCATGATGGAGTGGATTGCTTCTTCCTCTACTGGCAAGCCTTTGTCCATGGATATGGATGTTAACAAGTGAACCATGGCCTCACGATGCTTTTGTGATGTCATCAGCAAGTTGTAGAGGCTCAACATTGTATTTTTTTATTTAAGAGCCTGCTTAACTTGCATAAAGGCATCAAGGAGATCGCATCCATGATCTAGTTTTTTATCACCCTTCTCTTCTTCCATTCGTCCTAGGAGACGAATCTCTTGGGGAGGAACATTTTCTGGTTCAGGGCTACTTTTTTTGGGTTCGGAAGAGATGGATGCATTTGCATAGTGTCATCTTTCTTTGTTGAGGATGGGGCCAAGGGCACCGAGGCAAGGGAAATAGGCTTGGAAAACCCAGCGTAAGGTGGTCCTTGGCTGTATTAGGTGTCATACACCCTTCTCCTTTTTTGTTAGGTTGTGATTGGGGTGTTGACTTAGAGGGTTGCCCCTACATAGCAGGAGCAACTGATAGCTTTGGCACCCTGATGATAAAGGATGCCCTAGGTGTGGACACGGGCTGGGCCATGGCTGTACCGATAGTGGGCTATGGGATGATGGTAGGAGATGGGACCCAGAGAATGAAGCATTGTCGCTGAATCACACCTGTCGATGTTGATAAGCTTTTCATCTGAGAAAAGCGAGGAGGTACACATAGCACGAAGGGTTGTTTTGGTTATGCCTGGTCATCACCTTCCGTATCCACTACATTGATAGTGTACCCTGCGTTATTTGTGTTTAATGGATGTTGGTACACATGCATGGATTGATTTTCTGGATGGACCAAACTACTACTATCTAGGATTAGCTTACCTTGATCGATCATGCATTGAATTTCATCTTTCAATGCCCAACAGTAATCCATGTCATGACCATATAGCTAGTGATAGTCACAGAAATGGTCCAGCCTAAATTTTTTGGGAACTAGCGGTTCATTTGGCAAGGCCAAAGAGTGATTCTTAAGTAGTTCTCAATGTCGTTTGTGGCATTTTAGACCTTCCTCAGACACCTTATTATGTTGAATATGGCTAGTTCCAAGTAATTTCTTCACAAGTTCTAAAGGCTTTACAGGTAGAGCCGTATATTTTGAGCAGTCTTTATGCTCAAAATTAAGCTTCGGTTGTGGAGGTGCTTCAGGGGTGGATGGAGTTTCTTGATCGACACTGTTTCAGCTAGTTGAGGGATTAGTAGGCTCTGCAGATACTTTCTTGTTGTTATTTTTCTTCTTGGTCTCATTGGAAACTACTGCTACGATCATTGTCATAGCTTTGTCTTTGTCTTAACCCTTGCTATGGACATTTTTGCAGACTAAATACACTAGGTCTTTTCTACCCTCTACCACGTCTTGGATGCTCTTAGTCTAAGAACAGGCTTAGCTGAAGGAGCGGGGAGTGAGGTAATACAATTTGGAGTTAATGAAGTCATTGACTATCCCCTTGAAGATAGCTAACAGATGAGCCTCCATGATGGGTTCACAAATTTCGTTCAAGGTGGTGCTCCACCGCTATATAAACTTTTGGACTAGCTCAAGCAGGTCTTTCTTGACTCCCATGAGCTAATCCAATGTGACTTCTAGTTTCAGGTTGTATTTGAAATGAGCCATGAATTGAGTTAACAACTCTTCCAAGGTTAAGATGGAAGAGCGTGGAAGTGCACAATAGTAGTCTAAAGCTTTACCCATTAGGGACATAGCAAAGACATGAACGATGGTGTGTGGCCATTGTTGCAATAACAACAACTCTGACCTGAAGGTGACTAGATGGCCATTGAGATCACCTTCCCCATTGTATTTTGTAAAATGGGGAAGTGGCATCCCAGGGGACAATGAAAAAATAGGCACTACCAGACTAATAGGATCATCATGGTAAAAATCCATGACTTGTATCATGTCGAAATCAGTAGCCTTGAGACGTTTAACTTCCTCTGTAAGGATCTAAATAAGTTGAAAGGCTTGATCTAGGCCTATAGAAGAAGAGGTTTTTTATGGAATTGTAGGATGAGCCACATTGGATGGCAGGATAGGAGTGATAGCTTGGCCTATGTGCGATATTATTAGGACTATCCCTATAGGTTGTACTGGCTGCATCACCCACCACCCGGCAGGTGGTGCAGATGGGGCAACAACCATTGATTGTGCCATAGGATATGCAGCTTGCGTAGCCGATGGCACAAACAATGATCCTATAGTTGTGGGACTTGGTGTTGATGATGACGAAGATAAGACATCTGCGTAGGCTGTGTTACAAGGGATGATGTGTTTGGAGCCCACCACATTGTAGTGGCAGGTCCTGTCATGAGAGTTGGGATGAATATAGGTGCTGCGTGTAATTGTGAAGTAGGTATTGCATGCACATACGGTGACATAGGTGCAGGTATACGATGAGGTGGATTAGCTATCTATAGCTGTAGAGGAATGACTTGTGAGGGGATGCCACCCTCGAGGGTAGCCAGTGAGAAAAAATGTGGTTGGGGTGAGTGCGGGATGTAGTTAGCATTAGATAATGTCAAGGGCATGGTGACCATGAATACTAGATTTACATGCGACGTCATGGAGGGAGGGGCCATAACCAAATCAGTGTGACTGCCTCCCTCGGAGTGGGAATTTAGATTGTCCTACCCATCGTGAAGCGCTTCATCATGGAACAACTCCTCTTGTTGTTTTGTTGATGCCCTAGTCATTAGCACTTGATCTAAGATCCACTGTTGTTGGTCTGTCATGGGTATAGTGGTGTTAGGTGAAGGAATAAATTCCTTCCCATTGTAGTACATGAACTCATATTCTTGTTTCTCTTCAAGTTCTTGTGGATACATGGTTAGATTTGCCGCAAGTTTAACATAGAGGAAATTGTAATGTTCCCTGCACTGAGCATGTCCCTTAGGATTTTTATTTTGGAGCCTAAGGGATTGGCATGGTTGCACCAGACTGGTTGGCGGCTAGACCACAGGAGGCGTAACTTGCAGTGTCCAAGGGTTTTCGAGGTTAGTAGTGTCAACAATGGTGGTTGATGCAGCCATTCTCCATGTAGCTCGAGATTAATGATGACAAGAATAAAGATCACAAAGGAAAAGGCAAGCTAAGGTGAAAATGGGCTTTCTGCCCTATAGGATTCCAAAGGAATCGTCGAAGCGACCGATTTGCACCACACAATCTCATAAAAAACCACAGAGGTATTACATTTACATCAATCGAAAATCGGTACTGACAGCTTGTAGGACTACCCGTGAAATGTAGATCCGATGTTGAGGTCCAAGTTCTATTGCCAAAAAACTATAACGATGAAAAACATCAGTCACTGGAAACACTGAGTGAAGTTCCATGTACACAGTTCCAACCCTGGATCCCTGTGAGGGGCATGCTAGAGAAAACGAATCCAAGGTGCCTTGAACGGTCTTGTCGATCAGACAGGGACTTACTTAACCAATAAATTTTATAACGATCAGATCACAAGATGACAATTTTGATGGGGAGATATGATATCAGTAATCTCGAAGGCAACGAGAATGATGTAAATGATTTGGAACAATTATAAAGCCTATGCAAATAAGATGCAATAAATAGAATTTAGAGAATGTGCAATCCCAAAATCTGGGATTTAGCTTATAAAAAAATACGTTCAATACAATGATTGTAGGTAGAATTTAGTTTCGATGAAGCGCATGCCAAGAACAAAAAATCTATTCAGAGATGAAACAAGGAAAGGTTAATCTACCTTGTTCTAGCCAATCTAGGAACAAGGGAGTCAGACTCTAAGCAAAGTGTCTGCTAACTCGAAGTTTCTAGTTCAAAAGCTCTTGTTGGTCATCGTTGACATTCTTTCAATTGCCGATCCTCTCTTGTTTGTCGAGAAAAATTTTCCAACAATTGCCAACAACCGCCAAAAAATTTCCAACCTCGCCAATGAAGGGAAATTGCTCACCAAGAAAAATTTTTGCCAACTTTTTTTTTCCAACCCTTTGCGCATTGTCTACCAGGGTATTTATAAGATTAGGGTTAGGAGGAAAACATGGTTTAGATGATGCATGTCCTAAGTCCACCAAACGTCGTTGACCTAATGTGTTGTAGCTGAATCTTGTGGCGCTACGCTGTGTTACACTTTGAAGTGTAGTATAGCGTAACTACTCCTTAGAAAGATAGTTTTCTCGACTTTATCTCTTGCATTGAATGAATTGTTCTACGATTACACTGTGATACATTGGATAGCGTATTATAGCATAATGACTGCCACTACTTGCAATTTTTTTATCCCTGTTGCTACGAATAAGTCAACTACGCTACTTGCATTACACTACATTACACTGCGTAGCGTAACGTGGCATAGTATGACAAAAGTTAATATTTTTTAACATGGCTAATTTGCAAAGCTGAAGTGTTGCCACTATGCATCCCTTTTTCTATTCTATTTTCTAGAGTCTATTACGCTGCGTTATGTAGCATAGCATAGCAGGCCCTTAGCTAAGAAAAGAAAACTTGCTGAGATGTGCAACTTGTTGCAAATCCTTGCCTAAGCCTCAATATTTTGCTAAATCATCCAGGCCTCGAAATTTCATAGTTTTTCACACGTCTTGGTTACTCTCGGAATCTCTACACTTCTCAGTGTTGTGCAACCAACTGTATCCACTTTGACAGAGCAAAGTCATAGCTTGGAAGTGGTGCATTTTTCTAACTACATTTCATTTTATCTCCTGCTTATTATTGCATTTTACACTATTTTCTATCTCTTTTACATTTAAGCATTACTTCGCACTATCAGTCTCATTTTCAAATCACATGTTGTAAAAGGTTATATTAACACTGACTAAGTCCTTGTCTGATCAACCAGATCATTTAGGGCACCCCATTTCCATCCTAACCAGCATGGCCTTCTTGTAGAAATGGGGTTAAGATTGACAATAACTAACAACCTCTTGGCATTTTCCAGACATCAATGTTTTCGATCGCTATAGTTTTTTCGTGCTAGAAGGAGGGCCTTGGTGCCCTTTCTGCATGTCATGATAGTCTTGTAAGCCTTCTGCACCCTGAGACACATTAGTGTAAACTTGACATCCATTTGTGGTTGTTTACGTGTTGTGCGGTGCAGATCGGTCTCCTTGATAGTTCCTCAGGAACCCTATAAGACATAAAGCCTCCGACTGCTAGCTGACTTTCCTATCTTACAGTAGTCTTACATGCATTCTATATCCTATTGCGCACTAGCATAAACATGACACCCTTTTGTGGTTGCTTACATGTTGTGTGGTACAGATCGGTCACCTCGATGCTTTATTAGGAGCTCAGCAACACATAAATCCTTTTTTATTGCTTTCCAATTCCTTTGTTTTTCTTGTCTGCAAAATTGTTTAGCTTTTCAATTTCCTTGCTTTTTGAATTTGCAAAACTTTCTATCTTAGTGAAAATGACTTCTACAACTACTACCGCTAATACCTTCAACGTAGAGGTTCCCATCATGGTTCAAGGCACCATTGGTTTCAAAAAATCACTAAATGAAATGCTAGAAATATGTCGATCCCTTGGGATCCAAAATCAAGGACCTAAGGGCTTGGCCCAACAACATGAGTGCTATAACTTCCTCTGTGTAAAGGTTCAGAAAATCTTACCTTTGGATGTACATGAATTCAAAGGAAAATGTAGCTTCGAGTTCACTTACTACAATGAGAAGGAGTTTGTTCCCACTCCTGGTGCTTCCATACCTTTGACATAGACAAATCAAAGGCTTCTAGACCAACTAATGAAATTGACTAGGCTTAGGGAGCAACAGGACACAACGTCTAACCAGGATGATGCCTTCCAGGATGGATAGAAAGAACTCAATTCCCAATCTGATGAGGGAGGTCAAACCAACTCTATTCTTGTCCCTCCTACCCATTCCTTCTAGGCCAATCCATTTTCTATCACCACTCCCTTTGTGATCACGCCTATGCTCCCGCAGCCTACATTCACAACTGCAATGGGTAGCCATGTCACCTTCCTGGCGTATCAATGCCCTTATTCCCCTGCTTCATTTATAGCAACTATGCCTCTGCAAACTATTCATCAGCCTGTTCCTGTACCACATCAAGCACCAATCACAGCTACCTTGCCACATGTTCATACTGTGACTACTTCACAGTTTTACGTAACTTCCATTTCCATTTCTATGTTCACATTTATTCCACTCACCGCAGAGGGCCTGGGCCTGTCCACATGATGGACCTCATTTACTTCTTCGCCTATTCCGCAACCATCATGGATGTCTCATTATGTTGGCCCTCAGACCTACCAAACCCTGCAAATGGTACAACCCAACATGGGGCTATGGTCTATTTTGCCGACAACACAAGTAGTCTATTTAGCAGCCTAACCTGCGATTGCTGCTCCAATAGAAAAACCTACCAGGTGGTGGATAGCACAAGCAGCACTATTCGCAGGGGCTATCCCAATGGTACCACCGATGGGTCACATCACCACTGCCACCATTCCACAAATGGGAGCAGCCTCGATAGTTTCCCAACCATCCACACCGTTGCAGGGTTTGGATCAACCATCCAAACCCTTATCAAGGAAATAAAATGCATCAAAGCTGTTGGATCTGACCTGGTAAAAGTCATGGACTTTTACCAAGATGACCCCATTAGCCCTACAATCCCCGCTTTGATGTTACCCCTAGGGAGGTCCCTCCTGAACTTCACAAAGTACAATGGGGAAGGAGATCCCAATGCACATCTTATTACCTTTAGTTATAAATCCCTTCTATTGCAACAATGGTCACACATGATTATTCATGTCTTTGCTATGTCCCTAACCAAGAAAGTCCTAGATTGGTATCACGTGCTATCATGCTCGTCCATTTCAACTCTAGAGGAGCTTCTGACCTAGTTCATGATGTTCTTCAAGTATAACTTGAAGGCAGAAACCATGTTGGACCATTTGATGAGTGTGAAGCAAGATCCTCTATAACCAGTCCAAAATTTCATTTAGCGATGGAGTGCAACCCTTAATGAAATCCGCAAGCCCATCACGGAGGCCCACTTGCTAGCCATCTTTAAGGGTGTAGTGAATGAATTTATCAATTCTAAACTATACTACCTCATCCCTCGCACTCTTAGTCAAGCCTTTGCTCAGACTAAGGGTATATAGGATGTGGCTGAGGCAAGAAAAGACTTGGCCTACATTGCCTAGAAAAACACCTTCACAAAGAAGGACAAGGGTAAGGCCCCAACAACCACAATCTCTACTATGGTAACCAAGGCCAAGCCCAAACCTAGTAAAAATGGTAACAAGAACAACAAGAAACTAGTTGTACCCATAGCTAACCTCATGCCCAAGAAGGGCAATGTGCCACAACCTCCAGTACTCACACCTAACACATCTACACAACCCAAATCGGACTTTAAGCATAAAGATCGCTCAAAGTACACCCCACTGCCTCTATGCCCTTGTCACCAAAGACGAACGTTGCTATAACCCACACAGTCCATGTTGCCCTACTAGAAAAGGTCTAAACCCAGATCCAAAGTAATCCCTCCTTGGGAAATTTATCTTCTAGGATGAATAGAAGAAGAGGAAAGCACTAAAAAAGGGGGTGGCCAAGACCTTTTGGATGCCCTCACTTAGGTCAAGGAAGCTCTAAAACAAAAAAGCACTACACTGAGCTTGTATAACCTAATCATGACATCTGTCCCATACTACGAGGCTCTAATCCACATGTTGATGATGATTCCGGTCAACAAAGACATGGTAGCGGAAGAGGAAGCAATCCACTTGGTCATGCTCCCCTCTGCACCCGTAGGGCCTAGGCCATCAAATTGAATTTCAGCAATGACACCATTAGGAAAGATCCCGAGAGGGGTTAGGTGACTACAACACCTCTATTCATCACCATTCGGGTCAGCCAACACCAGATCCGAAGGGTATACATTCATGATGGAGCTGCCATGAACATCATCCCCTTTCCTATTGTGGACACATTGGGCTTGGTCGACCAAATCAAACCCACAATGACGTCATGCCTGAGGTCGTTCAATGAGGCACGGGTCGTGGTGAAAGGCATAGTTCACATAGACTTTGTGGTAGGGGACTAGTTCCCCACAAACGCAACATTCATCATGCTCAAGGAAATGTCTAGGTTTAACCTGATCTTGGGGAGATCATGGTTAGTGCAACTTAGGGTTGTTTCTTCACCCATTCACTAGGAAATCCACCTACCATAGGTAGGTAGGGAGGTGGTGATCCATGGTGACGAAGTAGTAGCACAAGCAATCAATAACATAGACATGGAGCAAGGCTCAAAGGTTTTAACCTTTGAGAATGAAGCACTTGCTTATGCACACATTAACCATCCAACGGGAGAATCAGCTTAGTAAGCCAGTTACCAAAATGAAAGTGCATGGGCTGAGTTGCCCTTCTAAGCAGGGGACAATGATGTGAATGAGGACCCCGGTAAAACACCTTAGCCTTACAGTCCGCTCAACTGATAATGGGTCAAGAAAAAACTACACATAGCATAGTAACCCCACTACTTTCTGCCATGTTTCCATCCCTTATACATTCACCACCTTTTTCTTTCTTAATGTACCATCCTTTTGGCATGCCTACACAGTGGCCCGAAATGGCCTAAAACTAGCACATCAATGCATGGAAATTTTACAACATACAAGTTAATGCAGAACCAATTTCTATTTCACAAAATTCTCTTTTCTTTATTCAAAACTATTGTCTTTCAAACAATGTTTGCAAAAAATTTTACAAAAATTCAAAACTTCACAACAAAGTTCCCATGTTGTCATAGGATGTCCCTATTCGCATCATCTTCATCATTCGTTTCTGTATCATTTCCTTTTGCATCACCCTCCCCTACATTTTTCTCTACCAAGTATTCATTCCTTCCCTCCATGGGCCCTGCGCCCTCATCTAGAGCCTGCATTGTAGAAATGAAGTGGTCAGCTAAAGCAGCACATGCAAACTACAACAAAGCATAAGCATTAACATAGTAGAGAGCAACCAACCTGAGATGGACCTGCATCAGTCTCAAAGGATATCTGATCTAAACTGAGCATGAGGTAGTGCCAGACCTCCTCTGCCGTGATGTCCACCCAACACCTATTGCTTGGTTCAGCATCTACAACAGCTCTCTCCCTTTTGACAGTTGTCCACCTTGATGGTCCTGGAGAAAAGGAGATAGTTGCAGTCTCTCCTGTGGGAAGGTCCACTTTCCAGTCATGAGATTCCATAACCTTTACCTACTCTTTGAACTTGGCATAGGCCTCAGAAGCATCAATGGAATTTATGAATTTTTTATACGTAAACGCCTCCATAGAAGCATCCATGTATAGTTTACAATGGGTGGCATTTTCCAATTTATACATGTGTTTGTGGTTTTTCTAGTACTACCCCCATTCGTAAACCTTGGTGCTAAAATTTTTCAAATCCTGATACTTCTCAGCTAGCAAGTCCATTTTCATCCGTTGTTCTATGATTTCGCAAGTGGCTTCAACATTCTGATGTGCAACTATACAAAATCTGGCATAATTTATCATAGTTATCCACCAGTACTTATTATTAGTGTCACGGGCTATGAGGAACTCATTCCTCGACTTGAGATCTTCCATCTCGATGCTCAGTTCAACCTCCTTTTACTCAGCTTTTTGGACCTACTTCCATAGGTCCTCATTAACATGCCTATACTCCCACAAGGAGCGTGCCGAGTGCAAAGTGCATTTGCAAGCCTTGTTGTATGCATGATGAGATACCTTGGTCACCTCAGGTGAGAATGTAGGCATAACACTGACTTTCAAAGATAGTGTTGGGTCCCATTTGAGCTGAGAGGCTTCCATGACATAAAGAGCATAGCAATCACATTAGCGTAGCAAGATTAGCAAGCTCAAGAAATTTTGGCATAGCAACATGAGAGCACCTAATACTACTACTTACCCACATCAGTGTCCACCTGATGAAGGTGGCTGATCATGTCATCAACGATTCTCTACATGAACGTGAACTTATTAGGGATCTCGGCCCATGGTTCCACATGAATCAGAGGGGGTCCTACATCATCAACAGTGGTGCCTATTACATAACTAAACATATCAACAATGGAAAAAATGGGCTATGACAAGGCAAACATATTGCTGAACTCACTAGTGTCTGATTGTGGCCTCCCTTCTTACTGATGCAAGGCGATGGCGATAGCCTTGGTAGAAGTCCCTACCAAGTCTATATGGGCCTCTTCTTCATGTGCTAGTGCCTTTTGTTTTGAGAGACCAATGTATTTTTTACTCAAGGGAGACTCTTCCTCATCTCCAAAAATGCCCTTCTCATTAGTAGGAGGATTCTTCCTGATAACGAGAGCCCCTAACTTAACGATAGGAGTTCTTTTCTTCTTGACAGGGACCCTTCTCTCTGAGACTAGGGCCTCCAAGTCTTTATTTTTTGGCCCCATCTTAGGGGCTGACACCTCTTCGTCACCTTCTTCTTCTTCTTCTTCTTCATCTGCTAGCATAGAAACATGTTTGCATTAGCTCTCAAAATAGATTAGCTTGAAGTGGGTGCTATGCTATGCTATTCCACATAGCGTAGCATAGTGTAGCAAACAATAAAAAAGCAAGCATTAAACAAAAGTGTTCACCAATTGGGGGTTGCGTCCTCTGTAGTTTAAGCTGCAGTCTCTGCCTCTCCTCTTCCTCCATGAAAAGGGTTTTCTTAGCTTGAGAAGGCCTCTTCCACTGCAAATTTTTGGCTACAGTCTTGGCTATAAAAAATTCCCCCCACGACATGCTACCATCTATAGTGAGGGGCTTCTCTCCTACGCTATCTTGGCCATGAATGTTGTAGGCCACCTGATCCTTAGTCGTCACAGATAATGACTCCCCAATTATTTCTAGGGGATCTTGGGCTTAAGTGGTCTAGAGGATCTGGAAAATCCATGGTCTAGAAAGTTGGTTCTAATTTTGCATGACCCAGGCTCCATTCTCTTAAACCAATAAAAACTCTATGAAGTGCTTCAGATAGGCTATGTAAAAGGCATAATGTATATTGGAATGGGACTCCGGTTTCCTATGGAGTCCAGGATTTCGGTCTACAATCCTTTACATAGAAACCTAGCCCAGTTGTAATGGGCCCCCTCTTCCATGACCTCACACATTATCCAGGCTTGCTCAATCCCCAGGTGCTTCCCCTGGAAAAACAACTAAGGGAATGCACAAGCATAGAAGACAAGGTAAATCTCCTTAGTGGGTCCTTCTTTAATCTTCTCCATGGGGAGCCCCTTTCACTCCTTAGCAATCCCTAATCAATCCTGAATGTCCTTCTTCTGAATGGTTAACTCCTTCTTGCCCTTAGACCCTATGAGGATGCCATTGGTAGGGACACCGAAGAGGTTCATGAATAGCTAGTCATTGATTTCAATGACCACCCACACCTCCTATATGCACGTGTGGAAGCAGCCCACCTTGTCAGAAAAGGAGTTGACTAGGGAGAGCATCTCGATGGTAGGAACACACATATTTGAGGCTAGGAATAGATCCATGAGCCCATCCTTTTGGATATTCTGAACCAAGGAGTTCGAGGCTGCATCATTTATCCAATGTTGGCTCACATCTACTTCTCCATACTTGAAGTAGATATTTTCCTCCTTTGTCTCGGTGGTTACCACCATCACCTCCTGAGGCTTCTTCACCCCTATAACAGTTTTCACAAGAAATGTTTATCATAAAAACGTAGAAAATCTAAAGATTGCAAAGACAATTAAGCATGCAACACTTATTGTTTAGCCTATCGGGTCTATACGGTAATGGGAACAGTGGGAGACTAATTAGAACTTGTTCAACAGTGATCGGTTTGAAGGGTTGTGCCCACCCCTCATCCAGACAACTAGACCCCTTGCACTGATCATAGGGAATGGGGTATAGGTGTGGGTAGGTGTGGTATTCACCCTTGCACTGACCAATCACACCCACATGTAGGTTCTCAGCAGAAGAGAACTCCTGTAGAGCTATTCGTGTTGTAGTCAGTAGACCTGGTCAGTTGTGAAGCCCTTCCTTGTTGATGTAGAACCTAATAACAAAAACATACTATTAGCATTTGGCCAATATGGCCAGCATCACATAGCATGGTGGAACAAGGCTACAAAACTCACCTGCCAACATAGTAAACAGTTCCTGGTGGGTTTTGGAAGCACGTTTCCATATAACGTTCAAGAAACAATGTGTTGTAAGAATGGTAGTTGTTGTATTTAGGCATATCCTAGATCTAGGAAAAATGCCTTAACCCTATGGGGCATTTACTGGATCCTTCTCCCTACCTGCTCATGATTTCCCCATCCATCAGAAAATCAAGATGTCCCGACTTGCCCTAGGCAGTATGGCCTCTGGTATGACAGTTGCCTCATCCTCCTCTAGGTATGACCAAATGATCACACTAAAGTGTTGGAGGAGATATTGTAGAAACTCCTATGCTCCTTTCCTAAACCAAACCCCCTACTCTCCCAAACATATCTAGGGAGGAGGAGCATTATCCATAGGTTTACTTACATGACACAAGACTCCTACAATTTCTAAAACAATCAGAATTGGCCTTAGCCCCATCGCACAACACAACCAACAAGTGTTAGCATCATGTCTAAGTGCAAGGCACATGCAACATAGTAATACCTAGCAGTTCATGCATATAGCATAGCATAACCCTCTTCCTACACATAGCATAGCAAGAACATGAAAGCGATAGCATAGTGAAAATAGCCTAGCGTAGCAATAGAGCGATTAACCATAACAGGGTGAGTAACGATATGCCTTGACATAACATGTGTGGCACTGTCACACCATGCATGGCCAAACCTTCCTAAGGATCCTATACTATGCCATTTGGAAGCCAAGTAACTTAAACTATCCAAACCCCCACGGTTATGACAACCACGGTGGTGGCAGTTTAAGTGACCTTACACGCAATGGTAGCATAGCGATCATACATTTTTCACGGCTAAAACAGCAACAGCGGCGATGCAAAGGTAAAAACAACACGATGATAGAAAACACAAATGACTAAGACTAGGATACGAAATGAAAGCAGAGAACAATAGAAGCAAAAAATGATAACAGAATTGTAAAAAGCCAGAGGAAGCATAGTGGCCTACTAGGTCAATGGTGTGTCCTCCAGCACTTCAACACGTGCTTGTGTCACGTGCCCCATGGTTTTCTTTACCTCCTTAACCTTTGCGAGTGCAAAGTGGGTATGTTCCTTCTTTGG
This sequence comes from Gnetum montanum, assembly GCA_015680685.1. Lineage (NCBI taxonomy): Eukaryota > Viridiplantae > Streptophyta > Gnetopsida > Gnetales > Gnetaceae > Gnetum > Gnetum montanum. The sequence continues at coordinate 23,277 of MNCI01012565.1, read as the reverse complement.
AGCCATCGTCCTTCTTGCAGACTTTCCCTCATCACTATGAAGAAAACTGCCTTACTCTCTGTTAGCATAATCACTCCGTGCTCTGAAATTGCTTTCTGCTCCAATTATGGGATCTGTGCTCTTATGGTGAGAATGACAAGCTTCCCAGGATTTAATCCTTATTTATGGTTGTAATGGTAAAAAAGAGAACTTACCGTTCTCTCTCTCCATTTAATGTGGAGTGCATTGTATAGTGTAGCATGCTTGCCATGACATCGTAGCACTGTTCGCATTAAAAATTTGACATGCTCCAAGCTTACTGCTTGCTTTCCCAGAAAACAAGAAAATATATATAGTTTTCGTTATCGGTCTGAAAAGACCTTAAACTAGCAACCCCAATGCAGTTGTAACTTTCATGGTCCGAAAAGACCTTAAACTAGCACTTTTAGCATAACGTTCCACTCTTGTTACCAGTCTAGAAAGACCTTAAACTAGCAATCCTAGCATAGCAGCAACTTTAATGGTCCGAGAAGACCTTAAACTAGTAGTTTTGATCTATTATATGTTCGCAGTCTACAATGATGCATTTCTTAGCAGTTTCACGTTCTCATATCGACAATTTTACATTTTTCCTTTTAGCAGTTTGCATCTCCATGCCATAGCAATCTGCCATGACTTTAAACTGATGAAATTTCAATCTTTACATCATATTTCGCTAGTTACATCTCGTCATTACTTTACAAATTATCATTATACACAATTACTACCAACAAATGCCTCTTAACGAGGCTTTCATCACATCTTGATAGGTTAAGTAAAAAATTAAAATCCATCGTGCTCTCTCCACACCTTTAGCCCTAGCAGGTTCACATGGCAAGCTCGCAAGATAATTGAATCCCAACTTGATCAAATGGGGGTCAACTATATCTAGCACTATAGTATCCTTAGAAAAATCCCCAGACTGGCCCGTGCATTTGGTCCGAACTCTAGATTTGGAGGTCAGGGATGTAACTGAGGACCCTCATCGAGATGCCTATGATCACATCCAAGGGGGAAGTAGAAACATTAAAACTTAGCTCCCTCCTAGACACACAGATACACAAAAACATAGCCAAGATTCTGCAAGATAACATCAAAGTCTTCACATGGTCATATAGTGACATGCCGGGTTTAGATCTAAGGCTGATATAGCACAACATCGTCCTAGACCCACATATGAAGGTAGTCAAGCAGAAGGCTTGTAAAGTCAAACCAGAAATCGCACTAGCCATAAGGGATGAAATCACAAAGCTATACCAAGCTGGTTTCATCCATGCAGTTGATTATTTGGAATGGGTGTCCAACATCGTCGTGGTTTCTAAAAAAATGGAAAGAATACGGATTTGTATAGACCTCCAGGATCTGAAAAAAGCAATGATCAAGGATGATTTCCCACTTCCAAGCATCGATCAACTCATCGACACTATGGCTGGTCATGCTCTACTATCCTTCATGGATGGTTTCTTCGGATACAACCAAATCTGCATCAACTTAGGGAATCAGCTAGCAACAACCTTCATGAACCCATGGGGGACCTTCTATTACATCATGATGCATTTTGGGCTCAAGAACATCGGAGAAACCTAATAACAAGCCATGACTTACATCTTTAGTGATTACATCCTAGGAACACTATATGACTATGTGGATGATATAGCAGTCAAGTCCAAGAAGGTAGCTTATCACACATGCGATCTAGGGGTAGTCCTTAAGTGTTTTCAAATGCATGATCTACACCTTAATCTCAAGAAGTGTGTCTTTGCGGTGAAAACCAGACACATGTTAGGATTCATGGTATCGAAGGCCAGAATACAGGTGGACCCTGAAAGAATGAAGGTCATCATCAACCTAGCACTTCCAAAAAATCTTAAGGAGCTGCATGGTTTGCAAGGTAGGGTACAATTCATTTGAAGGTTTATAGCAAAGTTGATTGAGAAGTTGCACCCGATGCAACATCTTCTAAAGAAAGGGGTTAACTTTGAATGGACAACCCAATGTCAACGAGCCTTCGATGACTTGAAGGAAGAGCTCTCACACCTCCCAACTATGCACCCGCCACAGAGGGATAAGCCCTTCTTCATCTACCTTGCCACCTCCGACACATCTATTGTAGTACTGCTATGGTAGAAATGAGATGATGGATCTGAGATACTAGTGTATTATCTGAGTTACACATTGATAGTGCATGAGTCAAAATACAATGAAGTGAAGAGAAATTGTCATGCCTTAGTGTTTGCATTAAAAAATTTGAAGCACTACCTGTTTCGCAATACAATTAACATCATTCACAAAAGCAACATACTCCAGGCTATCACTAATAACCTATATGAAAGTAGTCAGATAGCCTGATGGAAAGCAATAACTGCGAAGTTCGACCTACACTATGTAAGCCAATCGTTGACTAAGGGTCAAGCCATAGCAACACAACTTACAACCTCACCCGTCCACGGCCGCAACCATAGACCCTGAATTTCTAGACGAGCATGTTGGTACTATCAACATCATCCCATCACACCTAGAAGCTACTTTACACTTTGACGGCACCTCAACTATGTGAGGAGGTAGTGTAGCTATCTTCATTATGTTCCCCCTTAGGGAAATGCACCAGTTTGCTTATCATTTTACATTCCCCTGCACCAACAATGTAGCAAAGTAGGAGGGGCTACTCAAAGGCCTCTCAGTTGCCCAAAAACTACGCATACAACACTTGGCAATCCTCAGTGATTCACAACTACTTGAGAATCAAATCACCAAGGTCTATGCCTGCAAAGCTACATACCTACAATCCTATGATGACCTAGCAAAAAGCATGCTTAAGAAATTTGCAACCGCAGATGTGCAGCACGTGCCACGCAACGCGAACACTATGGTAGATGCCTTAGCCACCCTTACATTAAATGTTCCACCACACTTGTTCACAATTTTGCCAACTTTGATTATCAAATGTACTAAGCCTATCACTCAAGTATGACACGTGGCCTCTATCAGTGCTGCAGATACCTAGGAGTGGTACACTAACATTAAAGCCTACCTACAACATGGCGAACCCCCAAGTGGACTAACATCTACTAAGAGAGATGCGATTTGCAAGCATGCCTGGCAATATACGCTCATGGGGAATGATGCCCTGTGTCAGCGTTCTCATGATGAGATATTGCTAGCATGTGTGGGTGGGGAGCAGGCATAGAAGGTAGTTAATGAAGTGCATGAGGGGCTATGTGGTGGACACATAGCACCCAGGGCTATGGCTATGAAAATTAGACACCTAGGATACTACTAGCCTCACATGGACTATGGCTACCTATCAAAAGTCAAGATGTGTGACACGTGCCAAAGATACGCAAATCTCATACACTTCTCACCTATGGACCTGCACCCAATGAAAATCACATGGCCTTTCCAATGATGGGGACTAGACCTCATAGGACCTATCATGCCTAAGTCTCCTACAGGGCATAGCTTCATTATCACCGCCACTGAGTGTTTTACTAAGTGGGTGGAAGCTATTCCCCTGAGGAAGATGACATCTCAGTAGATCTGCCACTTCATCCTGGATAACATCATGACAAGGTTTGGGCTTCTGATGACTATTGTAACTGATAATGGACCAAAATTCAGTAGTATAGAAACCCGAACCTTCTGCACCAATCTAGGCATCAGGCAATCATTCTCCTCCCCATACTACCCATAGGTGAATAGACAAGAGGAGGCTACAAATAATTCCATCATCAACTTGCTAAAGTGAATGCTTGACAATAGCAAGAGATGGTGGCACAAGCAAATCCTCTACATTCTATGGGCCTACAAGATGATATGAAGAACCACGATGAGTAAGACTCCTTACGACCTTGTTTATGGAGCTGAAGCTATACTGCCTCTTGAGTTGTAGATGCCATCAATCTGGATGATCCTCTCAGATGTCATGAGCAAAGCCTAGAACAATGAGTCATGGATCATTGACCTTGGCTCAGTGTAGGAGGAGCACACGTAGATGTTGAGCTACATAGAGTGCTACTAGATCAAGCAACATTAAAAGCACCATGCAGACACACATCAGCGACCAATGCATAAGGGAGACCTCATCCTCAAGGTTGTCCATGAGCATGTGAGCAAATTATCAGCCAATTGGAAAGGCCCTTACATGGTCACTAAAGCCTTTGGGAATGGAGCCTTCAAGCTGGCGGACATGGACGACAATAAGTTCGCCAACCCAGTGAATCACTCATACCTCAATCCATACTACATCTGAAACATGGTGACAACAAGCAACATCTGCTATGACGTTAAACTAGTAACAACAAGTAGCATCCACTATGACGTAAAACTAGGACAGATAGTCTACTATGACTATAAACTAGCATGGCACATCTGCTATGATGCTAAACTAGCATGTACGGTTTGTTGGGATCTTAAACCAACACAATGATCTGCTGGGACCCTAACCCAGCACACGATCTACCAGGAACTTAAACTCAATTTGTGTCACGTCCCTAGCATGCATCTATGCTAAGTACACATTGAATGACCATGTGCAGTGCCAACATGGGGGTGGGACATTGTAGCTCCAAAATGCAGTTCACGATGCAATGGGAACATGATCTAGAACGTATGTGACACCACCACCCTTGGCATCATGCTAACCCTCCAGAGATGTCGTACAACATGGCACTAGCCCTCTGGACCTACCATTTCCACAGTCCACTGCCCTGATGGTAGTTCCTTGGCTAGTGCCCACTACTAGAGTTGTAGCAGTATTGTGGCCTAGCCATAATATTGTTACCCTCTAGCCCCCTACCAACACTTGGGCTCGCATGACGTTTAGCTATGTGATAGCTGATCCCATAGCTGAACTGAGAATGCATGTCTTTGGCAAGGATTCTAGAGCATCCGCACTCACAGCAATGCCTGATGCCTTTGACACTAGCTCCACCATGCCATTGCTGCCAAGGCTGCTACTAGCCTTTTTACTTTAGACATCATACACTAGAAAAAGTATCCAAGAGCTTCAAAAACATCTGTAGTAAGCGAGACTTTTGTCCTTGCTTTGCATTGTGGCCGTTTCGCTCTCTATCGTGCTTATAGGGTGTTTCCAAAAGTATGTCTTGCCACAGCAACAAATGCTACAGCATCGCGAAGTAAGTGCCTCAACTAGCTTGGCTACTTCAGAGTGAAAATTCCATGACATGTGTAACACAGCTTGCTGCATGGAAAGCATCTGTAGGCAGGTCGAAACCCCACACAGATGTAACACAACTCATCTTGCAAAAGAAACACCTATCCTACAAGGGGTCGAAGGTTAGCGAGAGTAAATATGAAAATGTGAAAAACTCCCTCACAAGAACTCTAATGAGGGACCCTGCTAAACCTCATCTTTACCCTTTTCCTAAACCTCTTTCTTCCCTACTTTTCCCCTTCCCCCTGCAAAAACCAATGCAACACTCTCAATCGTAGCCAAGCGACATCTTGACAATCACCAAGCAACAACGTTAGCATCATGTCTTCCATGGTATTTCATATTCTTTGTCAACGTCTCTCGAGCCCATCCTCCAGATGTTGACAAAGAGGAGCTAATGAAGCACCCCAAAATTTGAAGGCATGCTTGCTTCACCAAGTCTTTGCAATTCACGCAACATTACAGCAGTTCTTTAGGAGATGGCATTCAGACTATCCAGATTTGGTAAGTTTTCTACCCCAGGTGTTAACAGGATAAAAGGATTCTCCAGCTTGCCCACCTAAGTAGTTCATCTAGCTGACAATGCACTTAGGAGCGATGTGTGGAGTCGTTGGTGATGCTTAGAACGCGCAAAACACTTCAGCAAGTTTTCTAAGCCAAAGAGTTTTTGCAACATGACACTACGCTATGTAGCATAGTAGACTTCAGAAGATGTTTGTAGAAGTGAAGTGCTATGCTACACAGTGTAGCATAGTATAGAAAAAGTACGATGGCCAAACCCCTCGCCCAACTTCAAGTCCTTCAGCAATGTCTCCTTCTGTCAGAAAGTGGTGAACTTGGCAAAAGAAAGTCATATTTTCTACTACGCTACGCTAAGCTACATGGCACAGTGAGGAATAGAAATTTTGCAAAAGAGACAGAAGGCATCTCAAAGGGTAGGATCAGCAAGTTCACAATGATAGCAGTGCAAAAGAAAAATTTTGTAGGTTGGCGACGTTTTTGCGACTAAGGTTGGTCACTACGCTATGCTACGCTATGCTACGCTACGTAGCATAGCATAGCATAGCAAACATGTAATAAATAGTCAACATGTTTCAAAAGATTCCAAACACATGCAGTGAAATGCATAACAAGATGCTACACTACGCCAAACATGGTAAGTTACAAAGCACAACAAAGCATGGGGGCAATTGTGCGACATCAATGCACTCACCTAATTGTACCATTGGCACACGTCTCCAAACTCTGACAACATAATTATGGCATAGTAGGCTTGAAATTATGACATGGTAGGCTTGTAATTACAATGGTCATGCATGTGCATGCAACATAGACAAGTCAATGCTAGCCCAAGGCATGTGGCATCCAAACTGTCCCTTTCACGTGCCCTTGGTCTTATAAATACCCCAATGAGAAATGTCCAAAATGCTTCCTTTTTGGGTAGTTCAGTTGGGTTTTTTGGTAATATAGTTGACTAACAATTTTGTTGGCTGATAGGAAAAATGTTAGTATTGGAACCTTGAGCATTGTAATATTTCTGTTTGACACTACAAATATTTAGCACTCTCAATTGGCATTTTGTTCTACTCTTTTCTACCACCTTGGTAGCACTTCGCATTGTTAATGCCTGAGTCCACCTTCAAGTGCACAGCCGTCTCACTCTACATGTCTTGGTTACTCTTAGGGTCTCTGCACTTCTCAGCACTATGCAACTGACTATATCCGCTTTGATAAAGTGAAGTCGTAGCTTCGAAGTGGTGCATTTTTCTAACTACATTTCATTTTTTCTCCTACTTATTATTGCATTTTACACTATTTTTTTGTCTCTTTTACATTTAAGAATTACTTCGCACTATCAGTCTCATTTTCAAATCACACATTGCAAAAGGTGATCCACCAGACTGTTCAGGATTTCCCATTTCCGTCCCATCTAGCACAGCCCTCTTACAGAAATGGGGTTAATACTATCAATGACTGACGGCCTCTCGGTGTTTTCTAGCCATCAACATTTTTTATCACTACAGCATGTGTAGCAGTTAAGGTAGTTTGACCATCCTACTGCATTTGCAACCTCCAATGGAAAGAGAAAGGTATCTAGTAATGTCTTTACCTTCTCCTCCTTACTTCAGGGATCATTCATAGTCCATGCAGCATCATTGGTGTGGGCTAGAATGAGGACATTCCATGGATATGAAATTACTAGGAACATCTCCTTCGCATTGATAAACCAAGTAGTAAACTATTTACATTTGATATCAAATGCCTTGACTATGTTTTTCACCTCTTAGTAGTTGTTCATCCTCTTGGCTAGGTTCTCAATAGTTGATCATTGATCAGTGAATTCTGCCTTACGAGCTTTTTCTTAATGTCTTTGTGATGTTTGAACTTGGCCTCATACAACAAGTACAAGCTAGTCACCTACTTTTTGAGTTTTGAATTTAACTATTTTGTAGTCAACATGGCTAAATTCACATAATGGAGATTAGCGAGCTCCATGTATTCCATCATCTTCTCAATTTCCAACTCCTTTAAGTAGATTTCCTCTTTGTTGTAGGTGTCTATCCCATCAATGATGGGTTGCCAAAATTCTCTTCCTTGTTAAAGATATTGGAGGCTTCATTCACTTTTGCCTTTTCCAATTAAGTGTGTTTTTTATTTACTTCCTTTTGTAGACTAACTTATTATCCGTAATGGTCCTTGACTCTTTTAAATTTGAGAGCCTCTGATTCCTAAGTAACTACTTTAATTGTAGTTTTTTGGCAAAGGTAGCTAACCTCCTCCATGGAGAGATTTCTATTTTCTACTACTAATCTCCTTAGTTCTATGTTTTCTCTAACTAGTTGTTCTTGCTATTGATGGATGAAATTAGTTAATTGTTTCTTGCACTCATTAACATTCTATAGGCAATGGTTATTTGCAATCAACTATACATTGTCATTGCATGTTTGATCCAAGGCCTTCTGAATCTTATGTTGTGTGTTCTTTGCCAAGGATCGATAGAGTGTCGTTATCTTCATTGCATCCTCAACCCCTTTTATTTTAGCATGAAGTTATTTCATAGCTTTATATCTTGTCAATGTTAGGTTGAGGAATGTGGGGTTGGAAATCTAGGCTCTAAATTCAACAACTTTAGCATCCAAGCATTCATTTAGCTCCCTAGCTATTTCAAGTTGCCTCTCCAATATGATATTCTTGCTCCTTGCCTTAAGTATCTCAAACTAGGTTCTAGTAATATTGTCTAGAAGGTCAAAGACATTTGAAAGTGGTTTTCCAATTCCCACTAGTTACTCCATCAATTCTTCATGTTGTGCTACATTTATTCTACTACTTGTGGTTCCTACATATGTCTACACATCTTTGAGTGTAGTGATGTCCAATGCAAATGTTGTAGGTTGTGTTGAGAGTTTTGGAAATATGGTCAGTAACCACTTCTACTACAATCTTCTACCTTTGGTATTACGTCACCAATACTATTTCCCCCTCATCCTCCTCCAGGTGCACTGAGAAGGTTGCAACATTCCTAGAGATTCCTAGGAGTGACCATTATTCTGTGAGAGATATTGTAACCTCTCTGGTGCTTGGATTTAACCTTGTAGGAAATAGTATTCTTTTGGCTGAGAAAATAGATCCATCTCCATCCATCAAGTTGATTTTTTGAAGCACCTCATTTAGGTAACTCATTGCTATTCTATATACGGATGGGTCTCTACCACTCATGCCTACTTGTTGCTCTTGTTTAGTCAAGATCCATTTTCGGTATATGTGCAATAGTTGGATGGTTGTAGTGATGTCTAGCATTGTTGTTTGAGTGACAAGTGGAGGTGTTGGTTGCTACTCCTCTTCTTGGATAGTCATTACTAGCATCTTATCTTTCATCATTTCTTCCTAGTTGGCATCTAGAACATGCCTGATAACATCATTGGTCTAATAGACTATTCCTCCCCTTTGACAAAGTTTCCTTATGAGGCATGGAAAGGGAAGTGCCTTCCTTCCATGTTCATTTTCATTAAACTATTTCTCCATCTCTAGATAGATTAGCTATTGAAGGTTGACAAGGAATCTCCCACTTAGAGTAGCACATGCTTGGGCAAATAAGGTGGTGATTTTTCTTGGCCTTACTATCGGATTGAGATGGAACGCTACAATCTTATAGTGAATCCTCTATGCTGGTGTGAGCATGTCAAAATCCTTGTAGTTGACACCATAGCATTATTGAATCCATTCTTTCTTAATGTTGGGACCTGAGACTTACCCCTATTTCTAGCAACCCCAACACTTATGCAATGGCTTACATCAAGTAGGACATTGATATGTCCTTGATTTTGACCATTGAATTGGCCTACCTATTTTTCCAAAACAAGAATGTTTCTCCCATGTACCACTCCCTAGTGGAAGTGATGATTGGCCACATGGGAGAGGCCTTTAGTAGGTCTTGTACTTATTTTGGTACTTTCTTCAAGAAAGGGACAAAGTTTAACTCCTTGAGAACTATTTTCTAGACCTCTCACAATCTAATCTGATTTAGACAAGCTTCTATCAAAGTCACCTTAAGATTTGCTTATTGTGCTAGTGCATCATACTGATGGGAGTGTTTTGTAGCTATTGCCAGTTCTAGAATCTATCTAATAGATTCAACCTCAACCTCTTCTCTAAGAAGACTTGTGGTATGGATTGCCAACATTTATTCTTAGGCCTATTCTTGGCCTCTTCCTATTCTAGGCTCTTTCTCCCTTGGTTTAGATGGTCCTACTTCCTGTGTGCGCTTTCCCTTTGGTTCCATCTACAATCACAACACATCCATGGTAGTCATAAAAATTTAAATATTTGAATATCTCTTTTCATTTTTTAGTTACACTTTGGCTAAGGTTGGACCATGGTAGATTGATTATTTTATTAATTTTTATTATAAATGTTACTAGAGCTTGTTGGGAAGGTTTAACTCTTGTAATTTGGTATTTAATAGTTTCTTTCTTAGTTAAACATTTGTGGGATTTAAAAAAATAGCAAACAAATTTCTATAAAAAATGGCACATTTATGGCCCCCACGATGAAGATCTTATCTCTAGTAGTTGCAGGGTTGAAGACTGGAGTGATTTGAATGGTTAGGAAGTTATGGGCTCTAGAAGGTTTTGGGCTCTGAAATTTTGAAAAACTCCCTTAGCATATATATATGAAAATTTTTCAAAAAATATAAGGAATGTTTTGAAATTTTGGATCCGTGAAATCCTAGAAAAGCCCATAAAAAAATTTGAAATTTGAATATCTCAAAAAATATAAGGAATTTTTCAATGAATTTTGGATCCATGGAATCCTAGAAAAGCTAGGAATATGAGGAAATCATTGAAGAGGATCTTTGAAAGTTCAAAAATTAAAAAATATAATGAATAATATGTTTAATGAATAAAATATGTAAATGAGCACATGGTTTGATGTAGAAGATGGATGTACAAAAGATTCTAATTGCAAGAATGCCTAAGGATAAGGTTCTTAATGAACCTAACCAAGAAATATGCAAGTGGATCCTTCCTATAGTAGGCACATACATTGATTTCCCTTGCATATACTCAACTTAAGAAGTCCATGGGCCCCATAGGTGATTAATGATCAATGGAAGTTAAGGACCAAAACCAAGAAGCTTCTACCTAATAATTCCAGTACATCAAACCAAGACATGGAATTAAGGACATGGACTTCGGTAGTGAGGTGAGTTAAAACCAACATAGATGGATGATGATGAAGGTGAAATGGAATTTCAAACTAAGGTCATAAGAAGTCCCTTGTGAATTTTGTGTTTAAAATGACCTAAGAAGATCCATCCTTAGTCCAAACTGAAACCAACCTCTTTCAGTAACTTTGCATCACCACTCCAAGATTGATCCATCCCCTTAAGACACAAGAGTGCACCCATAGAACAACCACCATTCCATAAAAGGAAGAAAAGAGAAGTAGGAAGTGAGAAAGGGCCTTAGTTAGAGGGGACCTTTAGGCATAGGTAACATGTCTTTTTAGTCCCATAACCAGTGCTTGTAGCCCATTTATTTGTCTAAGGGATGTGCTTTGAATTAACATCATGTTTTTTTTCCTTTCTCTTTGGATGGAAAACACACCATGCAAAGAATTTATTTAACTTCCTATTATTGGATGACATGGAATAGTAATAAGTTTATAAAAAACACTCAAGCACCAAAGTAAGTAAAAGAGTACAAAGATTATTGAGCACCCTTGAAGTCCCACCCTATACTAACCTTTGAATCCTTCCCAATTCTAGAGACTACTAAGGTCACTAATTTATTAAAAGTTATTAAATGAAAGAAACCTCAAACTCCAAAAATTAGAAAAACCATAGAGTTTATGAATGGATGGATGTCATGGACTCACTACCTATTCCATGAAAATGGAACCATGATTGAGCTATCTATATAAAAATTTAAAAATAAAAACTAGACATTAGCAAACAAAACATTAAGCAAAAACCACCATTAGTAGCAACTATAGAACCACTGTGTCTTGTTGGTATAAAGCACATTTATTAGCAAAAATTTTAGAATCACACTAAAGAAAAATAAAGTAAAATATATAAAAAAGTTTAAAATATTCAAGAAAGATTTAAATGTACTAATGATGGTGTAAAAAATGGTTTAAAATAGGAAAATTTTAAAAAATAAAAAAGGTGTAAAATAAATAAATTAAAAAATCAAAAATGTGGAAAACAAAAAATAGAAAAACTAAGCCATATAGATGATTAGCATAGATGGGAATCTTCCACATGATTGAGTTGAAAGGAAAAGATCTAAAAGATTGAGTGTGGATATCCATCCGTTAAGGTATCTATTGCACTAGCTTGCTTGGCCTCATGGAAGAGCTTTACTTGTTGGATGTTGATCAACTAATTTTTATTTGGACTCTTAGGTTTGTATATGGTCATGGACCCAGAAGAAAAGGTTTTGTTAATTGTATAAGGTCCCTCCCACAATGTTTGAAACTTTTTTTTCTGGGGCATGTGTGTGGGGTTCAAGCAAAGAACCTTATCTCCTAGTTGAAATTTTACTTTCCATATTTTAAGGTCATGTCGTTGTCTATTGAATGCCTTGTACACTTCATTAAAAGATAGGGCCACTAANAGCTTGGATTGAATCAGGAGCATTGGAAGTTTTTCATACATCAACTCATACGAAGAGTAGCCAATAGAGAGTTTCCATGTGGAGTGGTAGGTCCAAAGGGCATTGTTGAGTTTTATGCTCCAATTTCTTCTATATTTTTTGATAGTTCTTATTAGAATCTTTGTGATTTCTTATTTAGTTACCTCTACTCGACCATTGGCTTGGGGGTGATAGGGTGTTGTTAATTTATGTTCAACCACAAGTGTTGCATCAACTTTCAAAAAGTGGCACTTGTAAAATGGGTTCCATTGTTAGAAATTAGTGCATCTGATACCCCAAACCTATTTACAACATTTTGTTATATGAATCAAGCAACAATGGATGATGTATAGTTGATGAAAACTACTACTTCTACTCATTTAGTATAGTAGTCAACTGATATGATGATCTATGTCTTTCCATTAGACATGGATATGATGGGACCCATGAAGTCTATGCCCCATATGTCAAAGGGCTCTAGTGGTTGAATCCATTGTTGAGGATCCTCCATTCATGTGGTCATCCCACCATCTCTTTGATAGTGTTTACAAGATTGGACAAATTGATGGGCATCCCTAAATATTATAAGCTAATAGATTCCTACCATTAGGATTTTTATGGTTGTGCACCTCCTAAGATAGTGGCCTCTACAAGGGCCTTCATGAAAATCTTAAAGAACATATAGTTGATCCACATTAAGGACACACCAACAAATTAGGCCATCAGCACACACCTTGTAAAGATATCTAGTAATTTCTATGAAGTACTTTTTCCAATGATGAAACTATTGTTTCTTCCTAAAGTCTAAATCTTATGGCATCTCCTAAGTTAGAAGATAAGTGAGGATGCCATTGTACCAATTTGTTTGTGTTTGAACTTGGTCATTTATTATTGCTATAAGGAGGAGTTCATCTAGAAATTGATTAGAAAGTGGACTCTCCTTCTCCTTGTTATCCCATCTTAACTAAGAGAGGTGGTTAGCAACCACATTCTCAATCGCTTTCTGATCTATCATTATAAGATAAAATTTCTACAAGATCACAAGCCATCATATGATACAAGGGCTTACCATTGGCTTATTCATTAGGAAGTGAATGGCATTGTGATCTATGTGAAAAAATACTTTGTAGCTAAGCACATAGTGCCTAAACGTTTTGAGAGTGTACACCATTGCTATTAGTTCTTTCTTAGTTATGGTATAATTTAATTATGAACCCACAATGCTTCAACTCATGTAGTGGATGTAATATGGACATTTCGTATCATCCAACTATGTAATCATGACTTCCAAGGAATAATTAGATGCATCTATCATTATATGAAATGGTTTGAACCAATCTGGTGCCCATAGAATTAGAGTTTCTATGAGTTTTTCTTTTAATAGATTTAATGAATGTTCACACTCCTTAGTCTAGATGAATGGAGCATCTTTCTTTGTAAGCTCAACCAATGGCTTTGCAATCTTAGAAAATTTCTCTATAAATCATCGGTAGAATCTAGTGTGTCCAAGGAATGATCAAATGTATTTGACTATCTTTAGTTGATGTGTAATTCCTTGGATGAACCTTATCTTTTTTGGATCTACCTCAATCCCTTGTAAAATTCAATGCCCCAATATTATGCCTCCCTAGATCATTAAATGGCTTTTCTATGAATTAAGCCTAAGGTTTGTTTTAACATATCTTTTTAGTACCTGCTCAAGGTGATCCAGGGCTTGCTCAAATGTAGCCCCATAGGTAGAAAAGTAATTCATAAAGACTTCTACCCTAATATCAATATGCTATTAAAAATACTAAGGACTAGGTGTTGAAATGTTGTAGAGGCATTGCATATACCAAATGACATCTTACAATATGCGAAAGTCCCCCAGGAACTCACAAATGTTGTCTTGGCCTAATCTTCAGGCATAATTTACATTTGGTTATAGTCACTATAACCATCCAAGAATCTATAATAACAATTCAAAAATATAGTTTTTAACACTTGTTTCACAAATCGCAATGCAAAATGATCTTTAAATGTTTCCATATTCAACAACCTAAAGTTGATCCAAACCCACCATTTACCATCTTTCTTTGGCATAATTATGAGTGGACTAACCCACTTGCTATCCACAATGGAATAGATGAACCCCACCTTGAGGAGTTTTTCTATTTCCTCTTTGATGATATACTTCAACTTAGGGTTCAGCAACCTTTGTGGCTACCTTCTTGGCTTCATGGTCAAGTCAATGTAAATGCAATGCTAGCATATCCATGGATCAATTCTAGTCAGGTCAAGATATGACCAAGCAAAGGTTGTTGACCATTTATTGACCACTTGTAACAACTTGTCTTAATTTTTAAAAGCAAGACTTGCATTGATTATAAATGACTTATCATTATTTAGAAATGCATACTCCATGTCGGCTAGTAGAGTTTTTAACTCTAGGGGCTCTTGCTTGAAACTATCAAGGATTACCAACTCTTCTCAATAGTTACCATCATCTTCATCATTAGAGAGTTGGTGATGAACTTACTCAAGTTCATTCATGCCTTCAACATAAGCACATGCCAGGCTCTTAGTTGGTTTCATGCATAATGTTCTACTATCAGAGTTAGCTATTAGCCACTAGGTGCCCTATTATTTTATGGCTACTTTGTACAAGCACCTTTGGATATCTATTTGTTATGCTTCTTAATGAACCATATTTTTTGCATGCAGTTGCACCCATTATGGCTGTATGTGATGTATAGAACATGCTTCTTCTCAAGCCATCCAAATTTTTTTCCCTTGGAGATTTCCAAGGAGAGGTCTCTTATGCCCATTCTTGCATCAACAGTGCTTAACCAAGAACATCCCAAAATGATAGGGAAGTCTCCTTTGTAATTTTCAACCTTGATCACCAAAACATTAGTAGCATAGGACCACCCAAAAACTATGGTTACAACATCCTCAATTAATCCCAAAGGAACTATGATTGATTGGTTTGCCAATTCCAAATGGATGTTGCTCCTCTTGAGAGGTGGTAGGTTTTAGGCCTTGTACATGTCATGGAAGATGAGATTGATACCAAACCAAAATCAAGAAGAGCCTTGCAAGGCTCATTTCTAGTGATCTGCAAGTAAATAAGAAGACTTCTTAGATCAGATCTCTTCATGGAAACTTTTCCAACCTTGATCCAATTGAAGATAGCATGTGTAAACATCATAGTACAAATCTAAGGTGGTGTTTGGTTTGAAGAATACTTAAATTTGTTTGACTCAAGGAATGAGGGTGTTAGAGATATAGGATAACCAGATACACTAGGTTGTGAGGTTTTGGAAGGACTGTTGGGTTGAAAAAATGGTTGTTTCCTAGATTGATTGTCTAAACCACTTGCCTAGAAGGCTGGTTTTAAATTTATAGCCCTTGTAGCATTTCATTGTTCTAGCTGTAAGGGAATTTTTCCCTACATGAATAGAGCAGAAGGTAACTAGGTTGAGGGTAAAAGGATGTATGTGGATGGATGTAGAAGGTGCTATGGATATGGATTCTTCCCTTGAGTAGATGGTGAATGAGTTTGATGGTACTCTAGAGGGTAATAGTTATGCTGAAATGATGAGTGGCTTGCATAGCTTCATGGAGAAATAGGTTGCTGAACATAGTACTTATATGAAACTAGTTGCTTATAAGGGTACTATTATTTTGGTGGTGGAATTTTCCATGACTGTGGCTAGTGCCACCATTGGTATTTCTCATATGATTGTGGTGGAGCTCCACTTGGATAATAAGCTTATTGTTGCTAGTGGAGCTACCTTGGTTTGCCTTGAGGATAAGACAATCATCTAGGTGCTTGCCTCCGTGCTTGTTAAGGATTCAATGTGTACATCCCAGAATCTTGTAAGTGTGACACCATAGGGTGACATCCCTTTGGATGTTCATATTGACAAATTTCACATCCAACATCATCATCAGAGTCTATCTCCACAATTTCTTCTACTATAGCAACTTTTCCCTTACCTCTTTGGTAGGCACATTTAGCTTCTTTCCATCTCCTATGGTTGTGATTACTATTTTCAACTTTAGATTCTTTAGTAATCTTAATAGCAATTTGGAATTTTTCATCAAAAGAATCCCATATTTTATCATCCTTTGCTAAAATGTCATAAACAAATTTTTGGATGGGCAAGGTTTTCTTGTTCACCACTTCATCGAGTGGTGACTCCTCCTCATTACAAAAAACCTTCCTTTTCCTAATGGAAGGGTTCCTATTTTACTCTTCTACACTTTCAATTTTTTGCAACTCATCTACTTCTTTTGCTACCTACTCTATTAACCTTTGTATCTGATGAGCTCTCAATTTGTTTAGTCTCCCTTAAGCATAAACCCCATGAGTTCTTCTAGTTTTTGCTCTAAGCCCATCTATGATGTAGCAAAGTTGTTCTCTATGAGAATAACCATGGCCAAGGCATCAATTTAAGAGAGAATAATATCTATTCATGGAAGCATCCAAGGGTTCATGTATTTCCTATTTCTAGCCTTGAATTTGCCTTCTTAGATTAGAGAACCTAGAGTATGTTTGGTATTTATCATTAAATAGTTCTAGCATGATACTTCATCTGTGGATACATTCCAACTCCAAGGACTAGTACTAGATCTCTACCTCCTTGATAAGTAGCCTAGGGAAGAGTTTGAGTTTCTACTAATCATTTTCAATGTTCTACAAGGCACAAGCATTATGAAAATCTTGTAGATGTGTCTGTGTATTAGAGTTATATCCCCCCTCAAATCTTAGATATTGTTCATGTCTAAGCACTTGATTTGACTATCTTTCACATGCCTAGTTGGAATCTTTACTACCTCTAAGATGTTAAGCATGCTTTGAGTTGCTAATAGAGGTTCATCATCATCATTGTGTTGATGATGCCAATGATGATTTCTAGCACCCCTGCATTCATGACAAGCTCTATGATCATTGTTGTCTCATTGATCACCTTCATTGTAATTATTTCTCTAGTGACTTCTATTAGAACCAAAAGATGAAGATGAATGTTTGGAATTAGATGAATAGGATGAAGAGGAATGTGGACCACCACCACCTTCACGATGTCTGCCACCACCTCTTTGCATGTCATGACCACCATCCTTAAATTCCTTATCATTGTGATGCTCGCTCGAGTCCCTGCCTTGACAATTACTATTTTCTAAACCTAGTTTGCTAATAGTGGATTGTAGGTTCAAGACCACATCCTCATCATCAATAATAAGGGGTGGTAAATCTTCATGTTGAGAACCCCTAGAGAGAGGATCCTCATTTTCATTTTAGTTTAGTAGGAATAAAGGATTAGTGAAGTGTTTTACCTTTACAAGCTCATGGTACTTCTTCTAGTGTCAATCTCTCCTACATTGTGTTTCAATGGGATAGTAGTCCTGAATGCCATAACCATGCACAATGTATTGCTTTTGATGATTTTGGATGCCTAGCTTCTTAAAATTTTGAAGCAGCATCATGGCCATAAATTGATTGGGGGGCATTACAATGTTACCCTCCATGTCTCTCCATTGTAGTTGTTCTTCATGATGTAGGATGAAGGTGAAGTCAAGTACATACTCATTGGGATGGGTATATATCAATGTGCACTATTGTGGGACCAGTAGTTTAACATATTCATGCCAATGAGAAGAAGAAGACATTTTGCAACAAACAAATTAATTAGTGTGCTTTCATAATTATATAATTGAGAATGATTTCAACCTTGAGGTTCATCCAATGATATTAATGATATTTACTAATCCTAGATAACACATGTTTAAACAAACAGAGTTTCTAGGAATGGCATCAATGATGAGCAACAAGGTACCCATACACCCAACCATATGAATCACGAAGTGTTCACATGCAATCTAGTTGAATTATACAGACTTTATAGTTTCTTGTACACTAGTGTTCTAGGAAGTTAACCTTTCCCTAATGGTCATTCATTATCTTCCCAATTACACTTATGATGCACATGGTATGGTTAAGTGTAATCAAAGCATATGATTTTTATTATTTTGTGTTTTATGTTCTTAGGTGCTTAAAGTAGAGAGATGAAGCAATTTAACAACTAACTTAGTTTAACTAACTAACTAATCTCTAACTAGTCCTAACATAAGCATCCAATCCCACTTTTCATACATGTCTTGAACCCACATATCCATTGCTGGGTTACCAAGCGCTACACTATTGGGTACACCAAGTAATAACGCTACTGGGATTACTATGTGAATATGTGTTTATGCTTGAAGTGGTCATACTTATGTATTTAATCAATTTAGCTTAATTAATGAACTAATTGCTTGAAGTCTAGTTTAACATTATTAATGGCATAATTAATGGAAATAATAAATGCATAAATAAATCATTAAACTATTCTAAGTGCTGCAAGGTTTGATCAAAAGGCTCATCTTTATTACCATACACACTGGTATGGTTCAGGTACAACAGTGCTCAAATAAAGGTTCGTATACTTTTGAATTCTACTATGGGCACTCAGAGAAATATTTTAACTTTCAAATGGATGAACTACAAGAGCACTACTACTACTATGACTTGAATGATGCATAAACATGGCTAGAAGCTCATATTTATAGTTTTTGGTATAGGACTACACCATTGGAAACCCATAGATGTAGCTATGTAGATGTGGCCCCTTTGATGTGGCAACACCATGTAAATGGGGCCCCATCAATAAGGGCCTATCGTCGAGGCCACGTCAATAGGGGCCTATCAGCATGACACTTTGACATTCATCAAAAGTGATTCTAATTTAGGTACTTAATAATTTTCTTTTAGAAATTTAAAAAATTCCTTGCAAGATGCATCTCCAATTTTTAGTAAACACATGTGACTTTTAGTAAGAGCACTTTTAGCTTCAAAAGTATCCCAACATTGTTTAGCATAACAAGCTTTAGCCAAGGATTTTTAAGTTTCAAAATCATAGGGATTTTGGTGTAAAAGAATTTATATATACTTTATAGATCCTATATGATCTTCTTTAAGTAAATTCTTACTCTTAACAAATTAATTTTTAGTTCTTCTAGCATAATTTCTTACTCTACAAGTAGTTTGTTATCATTACTCAATCTAACCAGTATCACTAGTTTGTGTTTTCTTTTTTCTTTTCTCTCTCTCTCTCTCTCTCTCTCTCTCTCTCTTCTTTTCTTTTGCATTTCATAAAGACTTCAAAATATTATTCCCAATTGGTCCTATGAACATATTAGTATTTATATCAAAAATCTCATACTTTTGAAAGGATAAAGAATTTAATTCTAGAGAGAAAAATGCTAATAGAAATATGGTCTAATAAAGTAGCATCTATATGCACTTCTACTTTGATTGTAGGCTTTTTCAAAAGAAAACATTAGAGATGTAAAATCTTAATTACTTTTTTGTCGATAACTATACCAAGTACAATGCTTCTCATTTGAATGATGTGGAAATAAAGAGCTAACATTAGATAAAAATAGTTTTCATTAAAACTGCACCAAGTTTCTTTTTTTTTCTTATTTGTTTTTGATAAGAAATATTAGAATAAAGACCATCAATTTTATCTAAATGATTTTCAACTATATTGAAATGCCTCCAATAATCTAAGGAACTTTAGGTAGAGATAGAAGATATTTTCAAACTTTTTGATTGATCTTTTGAATTATTGGAAGCATAAATATTACAAAGTCAAGTGTCTT
>MNCI01012558.1:531357-543189 GCA_015680685.1 Gnetum montanum | reverse complement strand
CTTAGTTAGAGTTAGTTTAGTTTTCTCAACCCTTTCTCCTGGTAGCATAGAAGATAAGCCAAAAATACCAAAAAAATCACATACCTCAGACTTGCTTAACCATACACCGTGACACTTACAAGCAAGCCTGGGAAGACAACAAACGATTAACCCCAAGTGTTTCTTGTGGCGTTAAGGCATTTAGTCTACGGAGTTCGACCGGATAGCGCGTGCACGCTCGTATTTGTATGGTTGAGTGTAGGGGTACCTCGCCACTCATCACATACTTTGTAATTTTTTGACATTTTCTTCATAACACAATGGGAGTTTTTGCCATTTTTTAGAGCCTAAAACCTTCCAAAGCCCATAACTTCCCAACGGTTTGTCCAAATCACTCTATTCTTTAATCTTGCAACTACTAGAGGTAAGCTCTTCATCGTGGGGATTGTAAACCTTAAGGTTTCTGATGAAATTTTTTGAAAATTTTTCTAACTCATCTTAATGAATACAATGATATGAAACCATCAAATTTTGAGAGTTAACCATTTCAACATCCTCCGAAATGACTTGTTAACATTAAAACATAAATAAAATAATGGTTAAACTTGATTAAATCAACCCTAATCACAACTTAGCAAAGTGTAACTATCATAAGGAGATAAGGTATCCTAATTATTTCATGTTACACAACAATTGCTAACTTATGGTCATGTTGTGATTACAGATGACACCAAGACCAAAATGACCACAGGAGGGAGGACCCTCTCAACCTAGAAAGAAATGGCCTAGAACTAGAAAGGGGCAACAAGAATAAGCTTAGGAGCTGCTAGAGGCAACCCATGCAAAGGAACCTCTTTGAGAGGAGCCCAAAGTCGAATTTGTTTAACAAATTCCTGAAGAAGAAGTGCCAACAGAACAATCAAAGTGAGGGGAAGCACCATTAGGCCCCATGATATCGAATGCTAAGGCTTGAAGTCATACTAAAATAATCTTGCCTTGACACCATTAGGCCCCATGATATCCAATGCTTAATTATCCAAGAACTAAACTTCGGACCATTTTTAGAGCATGCTCCAGTAAAGGTGAAAATACAATTGCAAACCACTCCCATGTGGCCAATCATCACTTCCATTGGAAAGTGGTACATGGAAGAGATGTATCTCTTCTAGAGAAATAGAAGGCCAGGCTCCACAATGAAGATCAAGGATATTCAAGTGTTCTACTTAAATAAAGCTATCACATAGGCACTAGGGTTTCCTGATACTAGGACACAACTAGTAAAGTTGTCAACACAAGGTAATCCTATGGCCAAAAAGGAGTGGACTCAGTGGTGTTACAAGGTTTACCATAAGGAATACGATGTGTTCACACTGATGGAATGCATATCTCAATCCAATGGTAGGCCTAGTAAGGTGATTGCCTTTTCCACCCAAGCATGCACCACTCTAAGTGGGATATTTCCAACAAAGCTTTCACAATTGATCTATTTAGAGATCAAAAAATGCTTCAAAGAAAATGAATTTGGAAGGAAAACCTTGCATTTTCCATGCCTCATCCAGAAACTTTGCAAAAAGGCAAGGATCATTTGTTGTATAAATGACATAATCAGACATGCTCTTTTAGCCTTGTGGTCTAAAATAATGAAAGACAAGGCACCTACCATAACTAAATAAGGGGAGTAGCAACTACCACCTCCACCACCTACTTAAGAAAGAATGCTAGAGGCCCACATAGGAATTGAGTTCTTACACAAAATCCAAGAGTAGCTCTTGTGTGAGTAGGAGCAGCATGTAGGAATGAGTCCATTTATATATTGACTAGCAATAAGTCACATTAATGAGGTGGCTCAGACAATTAGCCAGATAGAAAGAGGTGGGTAGATATTCTCTGCCCAAAGAATGCAATTGCCCATGAGGTCAAATCCCTATGTCTGAGAGGTGATGGTATCCTTATCTCAACATCATTTATTCCTAGAAATCTCTAGGAATTTTGCCTCCTTTTTAGTGCATTTTAAGGAAGGTGAGGGAGCAACTATATTGGTGATGCAACACCAAGGGCAGGAGACCACTACTGAAGTCGTTGCTGAAGTGCTTAATGCACCTATGATGTATATACCAGATGTATTTACACTTCAAGATGTGTAAACATCCATAGGCATGATCAACGAAAGATTACATGTAGCCTAGCATGAAGAATTGCTAGATCGACTAGTAGGGATCAGGCAACTAATTTTGGATATCTTTGATTTTTTGGACAACATCATCATAACCCAATTAGAGCTACTAGAAGCAAAGGGCAAGTGCATCATTCTAGAGGGGCAACTTGAAATGGCCCAAGCATAGAACAAATGCTTGGACATGGAAGTTGCTAAATTGTGGGCCCATTTTACTAATCCCGCACTCCTTAGCCTAGTAACAACCAAAGATGAAGCATTTCAACAGCTTCAAGAACTACTAAAGCAAGTTGAGCAAGAAATAGTGATAGATATCTTCAACCAGTCTATAGTGAAATCAAAAACCTACTCAGTTCAAAAGGACTTGGTTTAGATGCACTAGGAAAAATGAATTACCAACTGTAGAAAACCATTGCCTACACAATGTTGATACACAGAAGCAACAAATGCAAGAATTCATACATTAATAGTAGGAGCAACTCACTAGGGTAAACATAGAATTGAGGAAATTGGCTATGAAAAATTAAAATCTATCTATGGAGAAATTTTAAGCCTTACTCCAGAAGTCTACCATTGAGATTGCCACCTAGAAAAATGAAGCTCTTAAATTTGAAAGAGTTAAAAATCACTATAGAGACTAGGTTAGCTTGTAGAAGGAGGTAAAGGGGAAATATATTCAAATGACTAAGGCAAAAGTAAATGAAGCACTCCAGCAACTCTAGTAAGAAAGAGAAGTATGGCAACCCATCATTGATGGGATTAATGCTTATAACAAAGTAGAGATCCACCTAAAGGAGCTGCAAATTAAAGAAATAACAAAATACATGGAATTAGCTAATCTCAGCTATGCAAACCTAGTGATGTTAACTACCAGACAATCATAGTTAGAATTAGAAAAAGAACTAGCCAGCTCGTACTTGCTATACAAGGCCAAGTTCAAGCACCATAAAGACACCAAGCAAAAGCTTGAGACAACAAATGCTAAACTTGAAGTCCTCAGGGCATAATTCATGGATCAATGAACAACTACCAAGAACTTGGCCAAGAGAATGAATGATTACTAGGAGCTAAAAGACATATTTAAGACATTCAACATCAAGCACAAAAAATTTGCTACCTAGTTCATTAACACTAAGGAGCTATTTCTAGTAATTCCCTATCCTTAGGATGTGCCCGTTTCAACCCACATTGGTAAAGCTGCCTGAAAGGTACACGATCCTAAGAGTAAGGAGGAGAAAATGAAGGCATTGTTAGATTCCTTTCACCTTCCATCAAAAGTTGTAGTAGCAGCAGGACAGCCATAGCTACCTCAGCCATTGCACATGCCTAAAGCTGGTGAAGGTCCCTCAGAGCCTCAAGAACCACCACCACTTGAGATTGTCTAACCTTCTCCACCAACTTCATGCTATCAGAGGAAATGTTGTCCAATTTTGAAGATTCATATCATGGTGTTTAATTTTTGTGTCATGAACATCGTAATTTTTGTAATGTTTTGATCTATACACTTGGGCACTCAATTTTTGTCACATCAATTTGCCTTGTTTTGTTAAGAGTTAGTTAATGATCCCATACCTTCCCAATTTTGTAAAGAAACTTGAGGATAAGTTTTTATTCAATCATGGGGGTATGATGGATCATGGTTGGCTACATCAACAAGGCCTTGTCGACACAACCCCATTGACTGGGCCTCATCAATGCATCATTTGCTGCATCGACGTGGCCCCATCAATGCAGGGTTCATTTTTTGCTATAAACATGTGCTTACCAATCGCATTTATGGCATCTGATAGATAGTAGTAGCTAAACTCTCATAGTTTGTTCATTTGAAAGTTTGAATATTTCTCCTGAGTGCCTGCAGTAAGAGTCATTGAGTGTACAAATCTTCATTCAAGCATTACTGTACCTAAGCATGATAGTGTATATGGTAATAAAGATGAGCTTCTTGATAAACCTTGTAGCATTCTGGATAGTTTAGATATTTATTTATGCATTTAATGCTTTTAATTAATTATTTAATGTTTTCTAGTAATTAAGCTAATTAAGTGAGATAAGTTAGATAGATTAAATGCATAAGTACAACTGCTTTGAGTATAACATGTATTTGCTTGGTAATCCCAAAAGCGTTGTTGCTTGGTGCACCCAGTGGTGTAGTGCTTGGTAACCTAGCAATGGATACGTAGGTTTAGGACATATACAGAAAGTGGGACCGAATTCTTATGTTAGGATTAGTTAAAGATCAATTAGTTAGTTAATTTAGATTAGTCATTAAATTACTTTATCTGTTTCTTCAAAGCACCAAAGAACATAAAATATAAAATGATAAAAATTGTATGCCTTGATTTCACTTAACCATGCCTTTGTACTTCGCAAGTGTAATCGAGAAGACAATGAATGATGTTAGGGCAAGGTTCACTACCTAGAAGACTAGTGCACTGAAAACTATAAAGTCCACGAAATTCGACCAAATCACGCATGAACGCTTTCTGATTCATATGGTTAGGTGTAGGGGTACCTTGCCACTCATCAGTTGTAGTCCACCTTAAGTTCACTATGGAATATTTAGCTACTTTGAAACTCATAGATGATGTTAAATAATACTTCATCAATGTAGTATCATTACACTTGGTATCAAAGCCAAGGTTTTGGTTCCAATGAAAGAGCCATTCAAATACCTTTACAAAGTAGTTATAAGTGAAGATGAGATGCCTAAAGATGATGAATAGATCCTAGCCATACTCTTGTAGAGAATCAAATTATGGAAATAGTTTTTATAAGTAGATAACATGAACATGTCAACTTCCTTGAGCTAAAGGGATCAAAATGAATTTTGAAATTTTTTTTTTTACAATAATAGCTATTACAAGTAGGTAATGCAATCATGTGTCATATAATTGGAATAAAAATGGTGAACTAATTTAAGCATTGGTTGATTCCAAAAAAAAATCCTATCAATGATCTCTAATTTATGAAAAATTTTAGAAGTGGTAATGGAATAAGATTTCTTTTCCTCTTTGGAACTACTAACATGGCTTCAAAATCCACCTTAAAAATTAGCAATAATTGAGATCATCAATGATGGCTTACTCATGGTATTGTAGACCATGAGTTATGGTGTAGTCATGGTAAGGTTGTAACTAAGGATCATGGGTTATGATCAAGTTAGACACCACCAAAAATGCATGTTGTAATCTATGTAGCCTTCACCCCATAAAACTCAAGGTTAAACTTCATTGTAAATGTGAAGATTGCAATCCAAAAGATGCAATTTCACATACCTTAGCTTTTGGAGTTGAAAAATGCCTCATAAGTGGTCAAAGTCTCAACCCCCCAAGTGAAAAAAAAAGCCACATTATGCCTATATTTGGGATTGGAGGATTAAAATGCCTTTGGGATTGCCAAAATTGGCATTTTGATGGGTTTTTTGGAGGTATAACATTTACTACACTAGAAACACCTAAGGGGGGTGTAACGTCACCCATGCCCAGCATGGGGGGTATAACTCTTGCCTACCAGTGTTGCTACATTACCCTCCAATGATGCACCTTCCCCTCAACATTGCTCTAGCAAAGGTCCAATGTTGCTCCAGCATAGCTCCTGCATGCCCAACATTGCTATTGGAAGGCCCAACATGGGTAAAATTATATTTTACTATTTTTAGTAAATGGAATAGTTTTGGTACATTGGGGGTATCAAAACTTACCATACATAGACACTTGCAACACCTGCACATGGCAACAATCTATCAGCAATTAGGTAAAAAATTCATAGCCAAATTTATGGCCAAAACCTTATAAAAAGCAAGCTCAAACACCATGAAGGGTTTCCACATTTTTGAGAATTCCACCACTTGTAAACAAAAATCTTTTGGAGTACTTTTCAACATGGAACCCATAACCATCGTAGCCATTTTTACCTCCCTGAGATTGTGTGTGATCCTACACCAATGTTGAGAAATCTGGGCATTAAGACGCCCAACATGGCTCTTCATGGTAATCCAAAATCCCCATACATCTCAACCCCCACACCACCAATGCTGAGTAACCTAGGCATTAAGACTCCCAAGGTGGCTCTTCTTGGTAGTCCAAAACCCCCACACATCTCACCCCCTACACCACCAATGCTATAGATCTTGTGAGGATTGTAGCAAGGTTTCACATTTTCAGGAGTTGTGGAGCATCTAGATCATTAAGTTGACAATGGCATTCAAGGCTACCTTTTTCAACGAATTCTAAGAATCCATCGAAGTGAACCCCTTGGCATCCTTAGGCACCCCTTGTACATATTTCTAGACCCCCTTTTATTTTATAATAAAGTTTAAAATTTAGTTTTATTATGCAAGTTAAATTTATTTTATGTATTTCTATGCATTTATTTTCTTAGATTTGCATTACATTTTTATTTTTCTACCCCCATTTTACATTTTCTAAGTCCCTAGGTGATCTAGCAAACCCTCCAAGGTACCTCAAATCCTATTTTATGAAGTCCCTTGGGATCTAAGATTAAAGCTATTTCACTGGGATTTTTAGTTTTCTAGTAATCTAATTTTTCAAGCATTACACAAGTCATGGTAGATTTGGAAGCTAAGGACAAGAACCATGAGTCATGGAGCACTCATCGTATGTTGACCATGAGTTTTGGTGTCTTGACCATAGGTCTAGTCAAGTTATGCTTTTTATAAAAGTTGATAACTAATGAGTGGCAAGGTACCCCTACACTCAACCATACGAATACGAGCGTACACGCGCAATCTAGTCGAACTCCGCAGACTAAATGCCTGAACGCCACAAGAAACACTTGGGGTTAATCGTTCGTTGTCTTCCCAGGCTTGCTTGTAAGTGTCACGGTGTATGGTTAAGCAAGTCTGAGGTATGTGATTTTTTTGGTATTTTCGGATTATCTTCTATGCTATCAGGGGAAAGGGGTGAGAAACTAAGCTAACTCTAACTAAGGATCTAAGTCTAAATTAACTAGCGTCAGCATCCGTTCCCACTTACCGGACACACCCTGAACTATGCAACTGTGGCTTACCAAACGCTAATCGTTACTGGGATCTCCACACGTAACGCAAGTGCTTGAAGTGGTCGTACTGAGGCACCTATTTAGCTTAAGTGTGATAAGCAGCCGATTCCTTGACTAGCCGTACACGTCCGTAGACGCTCGTAATCAAGTCATACTTGAACACACTAGGAAAGCAGTAAATGAAAGCAATAAATGAAACCACGTGCTGCAAGGTTTATCCAATCAAGTTCGTCTTTATTGTCGTACACAACTTGGGTTCAGGTTACAAGCTGCTCGAATAAAGAGCCGTTCACTCTAGGACTCCTACTGCGGGCACATGGGGAAAAATTCTAACTCTGGAGTGATCAATCTGCTAGAGCTTCGCTACACTAGCTAGGATTGGGAAATGAAGGGAGTGCCGCCTCTTATTTATAGATATGGCGGCGGGACCCGATATCGCGTACTCGATATCACAGGGAAAGACGCGATATCGCAGCGGCCACGATATCACGGCACATGCAAGTCGCGTCTCATCAATAACTTTCTTCCTCTAGCCTTCTCTTCGATTTTTTAAAGATCATGAGTCATGGTTGACTCATGCTATAATACCATGACTCGTGGTGAAGTCGTAGTATGTTAAAACATAGGCCTTTTCTTATCTGCAATACCACAACTCACAATCAGATCATTTTATATCTTTGAGTAAACCACAAGCTATGGTGAACTCATGGTCAACTAGTGGTTAATAGGAAACACCAAAATTAACCCCAAAATGATGTAGGAACTAAGTACCAACTATCTTTTGTAAGTAAAAGATGCTATTGGCCACTTAACAATATAGCAAGGGTAGCCCAAAATGGCTAAGCTTGAAGGTCTTCTCATCACTTATAGAGTTGAAACAAATTTTTTAGCAAAAAATTTTCTTTCTAGCTTCTATGGGTTCTTGGATGGCCAAGAGACCTCTTTTTCAACTCAAAACTATTTTCAAATTTGCTACCACAAGAAATTCATAAGGTGTCACAATGAAGATTAATCTTCAAGCAAGATCATCTTCATCTTTCTTCTCTTGAATGATAATATGAAATTCAAATAAGGTTAAAGTTGATGAAATAATGAGATATTAAATGTAACTGAGATAAATGAAACAATAATAGGGAGGAAAACACTTTCCTTCTTCTATTGCTTCAAGCTTACATCAATGGATTTTTATTTATAATGCCTTAATTTTTGAGGAGAGCCCATACATGAAATAAATAAAAAAGTGAGAAGATGCTTGGAAGCACTCTCAACTCTAAACAAGGCTATAAATAATCCACCTAATCACTAACTAAATCATGAGGAGAGATGACTTCTAGTCCCAACTCATGAAAGTGTGCCACCTATGTTCTTCATGTGGTTCCAACATAAGAGAAATGGCCACATGGTGTCTTAGATGGTTTCAAGGATAAGATGCATGACATGTAACATTGGAGGATCTACATTTAACTTTACTTTGACTTTTTCTTTCTTCTTATTTTTGAAATACAAAATTGTGTCATGTGACACATCACATGGAGACTTGAAGACATGGATCCACACACTACATGACTCAACAACAATATGGAAAATAAATTTAACTCCTACAATTATATGAAAAATGATATTGATGTAAGGAAAGTACACATTAGGCTTCACATGGTATCATAAAATAGTTATGTATGCCCAAGTTTGTTATGGTGAATTATGGAAGAAACACATTCTTTCCTACTAATTAATCCTTATGACAATTTAAGATGGTGATTCCATCATGCATTGAGCATGAGGTAATATGTTAGATCAATGCTTCTTATTGCAATGTCTTGCTTTTGTTGTGTGGCTATTCTTAGATTCATTGACCTTGTGAATTAATGTGAATGCCTTAAGAATTGCATACCTTGGTGTTATGTTGTGATGATTTTGTGTTTTTGTGTTATGGAGCCATACTTGAATTTTCATCCAAGGGTCTTTTATCAATGATGAATTAATAGGTCATCTTATTATCCATAGAAGAAAAATTGTCAATGTTTCAAATTGTTCTATTTGTAATTCTCATGTTTATGGAAAGTGTCCCCATGATATTAACACTTTTAATATCTTAGTTCTTTTATTCAAAGTTTCATCATTAAGAATTTAATTTGGTTCATGAAATAGTAGCACAGAATGTAACTACTACTTCTTGGATGGATTGAAGCATCCATGTGTGTGTGTGTGTGTGTGAAGGATAAAAAAGAAAAGAGGCTCAAAGNAGAGAGAGAGAGAGAGAGAGAGAGAGAGAGAGAGAGAGAGAGAGAGAATATGAATGTGTGTGCAAGGAGAGAGTGTGTGTGGTGAAGTAACTCTAAGTTCTTGATGATAGCTCTTAGTAGAAAGCACATATTCTTAATGGTAACTTTAAGAAGAAAGCATATGTTCTTGATTATGACTTCACGTAGGAAGCACATATTTCCTATTATGACTCTGAGTAGAAAGCATGCATTCTTTGGCTATGACTATGAGTAGGAAGCATAAATTTCTAGTGTGTCTTTGAGAAGGAAGCAAAAATATTTTTAAGTAGAGGGAATGTGCCAAAGTTATTGAATAGGGGAGGGAACCCTGCTAGGATGATTGTCATAGTGAGGCTAAAGCTCCAAAGAACCCTTCGCATGCTAGTATCAAATTACTACTAGTCATGAGGAGTGGTTCCTCCAAGGTACAAAGTAGTCTCCCCTTAAACATAGAGGATTGACTCTATGCTCTCGTATCATTACCAATGGTAGAAAACTAACTTGCATGCCAAGGAAGCATATTTTACCCTAGGTTGAAAGGTTAGTACTATTTTCATGAAAAAGATCAAGTCTTTTCTTCCTTAACTAGAGCAACACCAACATCTCTAAATCTTGATTGGATGTCAAGTTGATTTCAACATTTATGCTTTATGATTAATTACCCTAGCCATTGAATCTTCTTGTTATCAAATGGACTTTGAGTGGCTCAATATCCTTAATAACCAATGTGCTCTTCACATATGAGAAAGTGTATAAACAAAGACTTAAGCTTTGAGAATGTTGCTTCTTTCAAGTAGGAGAGAGTATAAGAAAACGTGTTTTTTTTATGGATCAAAGATTATTTTCCTCCAAAACAAGGACTGAAGGAGTGTAGAGATCCTTATAGGTTCCATGTAATCTTAAGCATCAATAAAGAACTACATGGCCTTGATTTCTTGTGTATTGTGTCACAAGGATATGTAGGCTTGCGAAGGAGTTTTAGCTTAGATGCTTAGGCTACCATCTTTCTCTATGAAGTAGGGCTTATGCCTAAATACATTAAATTAGAATGTGTCTTAGCCTTTTTAAGGAGTAATGTCTACATGTGTATGTTAGTACTTTTTAGTATGTTATATGTATTGTATTAGTTCAGTCACTTATATGATTATAAAAGCATCCTTACAATGCTCCTAATCATAGACTAACATGTGGCATGTGAGTGGTGTACTTATGTTATGCTTGTAGGTTCTTGAGGACATTGAGGTTTAGTCCATCTTGAGTCTCCTCTAGAACATTTAGTTAGTTTGAGACTCTTGGGTGATGTTGACCAGTCCTTTCCTATAGTAGTATTGTTACACATGTAATCCATCTAGTATGCATATGTAAACAGAAACTTTTAGTGGTACCAACTTGCTCCAAGTAGTACATAATCTAGATGAATTAGTAGCCTAAAGCTCCTTCATTAAAAGGAAGCCACCATGGACTAATTTACTTAATCATTTCTTCTAAAATTGTAATATGATTGTAATTCCAATACTTACAAAGCTTGCACCATGCCTTCCAAATTTGTTTAAGAACTAGAGAACTAGGGATAGAAATGGCCTTAGGAAATAGAAGAGAATCAAGGAATTTCATTCAAGTTTTGAGTTACTTACCTTTTATTTGAACTTACACATCACATATGATGTGATACAAAAACATGACATTCAAGTTATTCAAACTAGGCATTATCCTCATTTAATACTACTTGTTAAGCGAAGAAATGCTTCAATGGTGTACTGTGCCCTAGATTTAGGATCATTTATACATAAGTATGCACTACTAATTATTCATAAGTAAACTCCATACTTTGATATATATTATAAAGAATATTTGAACATTCCATGTTTTATCAACCTATTTAATCCTCTATTAATTTTTAAGAAAGTTGTGTTGGAAATTATTAGTGTTTTTTTATCCTATTAAGCATATGTGATGAGTCATGAATTTGCTGGCTGTGATATCGCTGCCATGATATCACAGCAGCCGTGATATCACATCCACGATATCACAGCCTAGATGCAATATCGCATATGCGATATCATAGCCTGCCTCCTCATCTATAAATAAGAGGTAGGCAAACTTAGAAGTAAGTTTTTAGAGTTAAGTTTTGATTTTAGTTTTTGTTTTTCCTCTCAACCCTTTCTCCCAGTGAATGCCCGCAATGTGATGATTGTAATTGTACAACATCCTTATTCGAGTGTGACATACTTGGACACGCACATGATTGACAATAAAGATCAAGATTACTTCATCATTGTAGCATCCACTTAGCTTAATTATTTAATTAATTGTTATTGTTATTCATTGCNGGTTACCAAGTAGTCACACTTAAATGCTCGTGATTAAGTCATACTCATTCCGTGTTACTAGGAGATAAGT
>MNCI01012558.1:521080-531294 GCA_015680685.1 Gnetum montanum | reverse complement strand
CATTAGTGTAGAAACATATCATACACCTCACTCTGGACTAAACCATACGTGACAAAGCTAATACTAGTCCAGGTGGGAAGACAGCGAACTACGACCTACGAGTAATTGTCTAGTTACCACAACTAGCCCATCTGTGGAGTTCGACTAGATCATGCGTGAAACACTCGTATTCGTATGGTTGAGTGTAGGGGTACCTCGCCACTCATCAATATGGAATCTTTCTCTACAACATTTCTTTTTCGTAGACATTTTTTTTATTGAAATGAATCTTCTTAACTATAAAAAGGAATTGGTATTACAAGTAAGTGAGAAGACTTATATTCCTCCAATTACATATTATAATCTTCCTAATTCTTACAGCTTGTGTCCATCATGAAGGACATTTGTTTGATGTTCATCTTTTTTTGCTTAAGAAAAAAGATATTGATGAAAAGAAAAAACATGTTAAAGTTGAAAATGAAAAAAATCTAAAGTTGAAGATATTAAAAAATCAAGTTAATGTGAATGATAAGAATGATCCACCTTCCACTATATACAAATACATTGTTTTAACATATTTTTGTTGCATAATATTGATGGTTGTTAAAGCCTTCATACATCTTTTTTCTTAGAAACACAATGTGTAATAAGCATCATTTTTTTTATAAAGTGCATAAATGCACATTGTTATAACCATAAAATTAATGGTTGTTGCATCCTTAAAGTAAATTTTTGTTAGGAAAGGCATTACATAAAAGCTTTATTTTAACTAGAAACATTTCTCTATTAGCAAAAGGAAAATGGGTTATATAGTTATATGAGTCATGGAACATAGGTGTAATACTCTAGTATCTAGAACTTAGAACCTTTGCTTTGTTATCTATTATTAAGAAATAATGAGGTGTTAGCCTAATGGTAAGACTCTAGCTTCAAGTCATGGGTTCAATTTTGGTGGGCAATGATTAGTTATAAAGTTATAACTAGACTATATTACAATTATTTTAGGGTTCCAACATCCCTCTATCTATTATTATAATTGTTCCTTAAGAATAATGTTATATTTTACTATCTAATATTGTATTGTACCTTGCTTTGCTAATGTATGTTAATAACCCTTTTTTATGCTATTGAGACTTGAACTTAAGACCTTTTAATATTTATGCATCTTAAGGTTTGAAAATTTGTTAGAACCTGAAATAAGTGAAACATAGATACACCCCAAGATATACAGTCTACTTAGAACTTTATATAACTTAGCATTGCTCACTTGAATTGAACCCATGATTTGAAGCTTCCAAATCAAGTATTTTACCATTAGGCTAACACCTCATTGTTTAAGGTTTGAAATTTTGACTCTTTGCTTACATGTGATACCTTGGTAATTTTTATATTCTTTTATCTTATTGCTTCTAAGTGTGGATAGACTAGAAGAATAGCAATGGCTCA
This sequence comes from Gnetum montanum, assembly GCA_015680685.1. Lineage (NCBI taxonomy): Eukaryota > Viridiplantae > Streptophyta > Gnetopsida > Gnetales > Gnetaceae > Gnetum > Gnetum montanum. The sequence goes on along the minus strand of MNCI01012558.1, from coordinate 529,869 downwards.
TTAGTAGTACTTTATTTATGATTAACTTTATATTTTTATATTTTATTTTATTCTATGATTTTGGAATAAAGTAAGAATATGGTTATGAGACATGTTAATGAATATTTTGGGTTTATTCTAGTTATTCTTTTATTTTATCTTGGAATCCATCCTTAGACATGTGGCTCATTCTAGTATTCTCTTAGTTATTTTAACCATTTGGTTTACCATTAGACCCTTTTTTGAATACATGTTACCTAATTTTTATAAAACAAATTATTATTTCTTTATTCTTAGAATTTCTCAAACCCTACCTCTTATAGCTATAAATACTTAACAATGTTGACTCTCTTGATATAAATTGTGCATTGCTCTCTCTTCCATTCTCTTACTCATGGCAATTTTTAGATATAAACCTATTTTTGCTTAGTGAAGCTCTAACTATTGATCTCTCAAGGTAGACAAAATATTCTTGATTCCTTCAATATTGATATTCAACTTATCTTCTTATGCCTACCTTTCTTCTTCTTATGATGGTTTTTCATTGATGATCTAACCATATTACATGTGTTGACAATCTAATATTGGCTTAATGTTTAATTTGTAATTCATTATTTTTGTGACTTTTTTCTTTGCTTTTTAACTCCATCTTTCTGCAATGGCATCTCCTCCTAGCAATGGTAGTGGTGGTAGCAACATTTAGATGCCAATGATTGACAAACATTTTAGATCTATACAGGCACGTTTGTCGTGTCAAAATGCTTGAATAGTTATTTAAGAGAACATAATTGGTACAACTCTTAGAGGCTGTTAATATGTGACTTGTTGTCAATGGGCAAGCATTTGTGATTATTACAAACCAACCATGTTAGCTTGGTGATTGATAGTTAGTCAATATCATACCTTGTTTAAGGTGGTGTGAGGAGCTAGGACCTTAGGGTAGCTATAGGGTTTATACTAATCATAACATAACCCAATAGTTGGTATTGTCTTGCATGATGACTAGTTTAAGTTAGTATCAGCTTCATAGTTATTCTAATGTTTGATATTGGAACCTCATAGAATAATCAAAACATAGGTACACCCTAAGATGTATAGTCCAATAAGAACTTTATATAGCTCAGCATTGCCCACCAAAATTAAGCTTCCAAATCAAGTATCTTACCACTAGACTAACAACTCATTGCTTTTTCAAGAATTTATTAAGCTATTGAGATTTATTTATCATGTCCTTAAGTGATTTTATAACTTTATGTATGGTTAAATTCAGGATATCATGATAAACATTTTATTATCATAAACAATATTTAACTTAAGACATATAGTTCAATTAGAACTTTATAACTCAACATTAATTGCTTACTAAAATCAAATCCATAACATGGAATTTTAAATCAAGGAGCTTTCGAAACGAACCCACAAACTCAAAATCACAACCTATTACTCATAAAGCAACTTTACTTGCCAATGAAAACAGACCAACGTGGGCTCCAAGGCTTATTCTCCTCTATGAGCATTATGTTGAAGCCTTCCCGGTACTCCAATGACCTGGTACTAAGTAAACAAAAGGAACTTTGAAATCCCCTAGTACTAAATAAACAAAAGGAGCTTTGAAATCTGCAATTTGGGGTATCCACCACGTGGTGACTTGCCTTTCAAATAAGGGAAGCTCTTTGACCTTTCCAGAAATGTAATGATGAGAGCACGGGACACCACGTCTCATGATCACCAAATTAGGAGCAACGTGTTTTAAAGTTGAATTGTGCAAGAAAAAATGTTCACATATTTCAAGGCAAGGGTAATGATAAGCAGCAAGTTTTATGACATTCTGGCCCATGTGGGAGACAAACATGGAGAAATCTATTTGCCTTGGCTTAAGAGAATTTATTTATTCATTCATTTATGTTTTCGTTAATGAACATTCTTTCCTGGCAAAACCCTACGACGGGGGACTTAATAATATTATAGAGTACGTGCAGAGGCCGGTCAAAAGTATCGGAAATTCTGCACAAAGGTGGGCACGCAGCGGCAGGCGGCTTTACGAGGAGGGAGCTTTTTATCCGAAACGATCGAGCAATCGAATCTTATCGCGCAAAAGAAAAGAAGCGGCCGCAGAAAAGAAAATAAATAAGAAAACACAGAAAAAGAAACAAAAATAACTGTTAACAACTGCGTCCTTTGACCGGTCCCGTTCCAGATTCAAAGGATCTGCGCGACTGGACGTGCACCGAAGATGAGAATTTGGCATTCGCGTGGGAAGTGGGAATTTTTGCGCAGGCAAAGGAGAAAACAAAAATAATGCTACGTGGTAATTTTTTTGCAAAAGGCGAATATGATAAAGCACCTTAAACGGCTTTATCCTCATGGGCTTGCTGGCTCAGGTCCAGTCATGGGATTGATGCGATTCTTTCATGCACGCAATCGCATCTGTCTCATTTTCTCTCTCTCTCCCCCCGCTACCTGTGCCAAAATCTGACTCAGACGCACTTGCAGTATCGAAACGCGTCGGCCGGAAAACCCAAGGGACCACCGTCGATCGCCTCCTGCTGACGACTATTTATTTCCGCAGCGTCCGCAATTCCTCGGCAGGTGCAAGCACAAGCGGCAACTTGACGCTTGGAATTGCAGTTGCAGTTGTAGCTGCGTTTTCGCTTTGCTTGATCCGGTTGAGCATTGCGGAGCGAAGTTGCTAGGGCTTCTTCTTCTTCATTCTCGATTTTCCGATCGACCGATCTGTCCTGCTGCATTATTTCATGTAAGTTTCGTTGCGCGATTTTTCGGTTTGCTTTCACTTTGNTTTTTTTTTTTTTTTTTTTTTTTTTTTTTTTTTTCCTTTTCTTAGTCTGTTTGGGCCTTCCTTTCTGTTTGTGTTTTGGTTTGAAGTCGTGTATGGAGAATTGTGAGAGTAGGAGATCGTTTTCCGTTACGATGCAGCGTCAATTGCGGTTGTTCTTGTTTTGGCTTTGATTTTAGTGCTGCCGGCGGCGGCGTTTCGTTTGGTTTCAGCAAGGTTTCCTCCGCGATATTTACGTTCTTTTTTCCTAATTTGTCTGGCCGTCCAGAGATCTTTGAGGACCTTCTGCAGCGCAAAGTCGTAGTTGTTTAATGACTTGGCGTTTTCGGCCCTTTTAAAAGGTTTTGTTTTTTTTTTCTTATTACGTGGACTCTTGGTAGGGGACGGCTGGATCTTGTTCGTCTTGTTTGAGGATTTTTTGGCCCGCAGGCGAAACCAGGGACGGGATTACGAAGTTCGTGATTTGGATTGATTCCATTGGTTATGGCCTTTTTTGAATTTTAGTTGTTCGAGCGTTTCCTATTTTGAAGTAACCGGTGGATTTTATGAGTGGATTCAAGGACACAAATTTTTATTTCTGATTCAGGTACCTCTAGAATTTGTGTACTTTAGGGCTTTTCTTCAAAGTGCGTAGATGTTTCTTCTTTCTTACCCTCCTGCATGCTGGAGGAATTTTGCCTTTGATGCCATTTGCTTATAGTTCTGGTCGGTAACTGCTCATCTTTTGGGAGGTTCCGAATTTGCCTTGCCTGTAATTGTGCCTGTAACTGTCGTCTGTTACGAGAACCTGAGCTGATTGGCATAGCTGTAGGAAAACGGAGTTAAGGCTACCGAACTTCTCGCTCTTTCGGTGCTTTCGGCTTTCGTTAACCGAATTCGGGGAAGTCTACGGAAAAATTTCGGATTTCGATCACATGCTTTTTAGAAAAGTAATTGCAGCTGCGCCATAGGAGAGCCCGTTTGTGTTGCTGAATGTGTGGTGGAGGTGCAGGAGGTGGGATCTGTTTTTCTGTCTGTCAGCCGAATGAAACATCTGGCAGTTTTGTTACCGTGACGGAATAATTCTGAATTGGACATTTCACGCTTTTTTTGGGCAGCTGCACTTTTGTTCTGAACCAAGGCAATCAATCAGTAGTGACAATGAACAGGAAGCCAGGGGATTGGAATTGCTCCTCGTGTCAGTACCTGAATTTCAGCCGCAGAGACGTTTGCCAGCGCTGCGGGGATGCCAGGCCCGTAGGCTCACGTGGCGACGACAGGGGCGACTATGGCGGTAGTTACAGCAGAAGCAGCTACGGCGGTGGTGGAGGTTCCGACGTGAGGCCGGGAGACTGGTATTGCTCTGCAGTTGGCTGCGGAGCACACAACTTCGCTAGCCGTTCGAGCTGCTTCAAGTGCGGAACCTACAAGGATGAACCTGCCAACAGCGCTTCAGGTTCCGCATACGAACCTTCAGGCGGCGGTCGGGGTTCCAGAGCCTATGGCGGCAGCAGCCGCTCCAACTGGAAGTCCGGTGACTGGATCTGTAGCAGGTTAGTTGTCAGTCTTCTTCGTGTTCCCTGTTCAAGATTCCTTGCGCGCACACTGTCTCTGAATGAAAGTCTGAAACTGAATTTTTACCGACGTGATATTTTCAGAATTCCTTTTCTCCTCCGTATTTCCTGTTTATGACTCCTTTCGTACTCTCTTTGAATCTGAACTGAAACTGAATTTGAAATTGAATTTCTATGTACGTAATAGTATCAGAATTCCTATTCTCCTCCGTATTCCTGTTTAAGATTCATTAATTTGAAACTGAATTTTTACCTACGTAATAGTTTCAGAATTCCTTCTTTCCTTCGTTTTTCCTGTTCAAGATTCCTTCTCCACTCTCTCTCTCTCAAACTGAAACTGAGTTTTTGCCTACGTAATAGTTTCAGAATTCCTTTTTACGGAATTTTGTTTTGTCATATCTGCCATATCCAAGAGTTTCTCGTTGGCATGAACTTGTGACTTCTGTGGACTTTGAACTAAATATACGAGCCGGGGTTTCGGAATTATTACCAGAAATTACGGCATCAGTGTCTGGAGTTTCTTAACTTTTAATCTTTCTTCGATCTCTGTGTCTTTAAGATCCGGCTGCAACGAGCACAACTTCGCTAGCAGGATGGAGTGCTTTAGATGCAATGCTCCGCGAGAGCAAGGTTTGAATACTTCTTTTATTTCCTGCGTGATTCCTGTTGAGTGGATTCATGGAAGTTGCATAGCAAAATGTTAATACGTATTTTCGTTTGTGCGCGCTCGCGCAGGTGTGCAGCGTTGAGCCCACAGGGTGGGTTCAGAGCTGAAGCTGGGCGGTCTGGACAAGGGAAATATCTGAGATTTGTTTCTGAGAATCGGATGCTGCTGCGGAGCGGAGCGGCCAGGGGTTTCGTGGCAGACGAGGAGAGTAGTGGCTGTGGTTTTCTGCGTGTGTGTGTGTTAGTGTAAAGGGGAGGGTTTTTGTTTTTCGGCTTTATACGGGGCCCATGGGAATGGGGTTCAATGGGCCTTTGGATGAAGTATGTGTGTGATGATGCTTTTGTTCTTTGTGCTTCTCTCCGTCTGTTATCTATACCCGGATTATATGTGGCTACCAGGCAACTATATAATATATGTGGCTATTATAGGAATGCTTGGCTTCGTTGGTGCCTTCTGTGAGCTTTTGTTGTTTTGCACCTGTCGTTTTCCTCTGCAAAAATTGTTGTTTCCCAGCCATCGTATATATCTGAAACGCATTTGAAGCTGCTACTGCGTCTGATAAGAGGAGGCTCGGATTGAGACGCAAGTCAAAGTAACTTTTACCGTATTGTGCGTCCCTGGGGAACATGGAGGTGCCGACCCATGCGGGACGAATTTGGGTGGCAGACAAACTCACTTGCTCGTGGATTCCATGTGCAGATACCATCCTATCTTAAACCGCAGGCGATTCCGAAAGCAAAAATCATTGGCATTTTTTTTTAAAATGTTAAAAGGTACAAACGTGCTGCTGATTTTCGAGTGCTGACGTCTTGCTCTAGCACAAGCAATTTGACCGGCGTACACGCCAACGTGTTTTGCAATGAGTTTGACCAGCGTGCGTTTACTGTATTTCACTATTTTGGAACAAGTGTCGATCAACTTATGAATGGAAAGCAAAAGTAACCTTGGCGAGTAGATTTTTTTTTACTGCTTGCATTTCCCGCGCTAGCTGCAAATCGAAACTGGTAGATTAAAAGGGTTAGAAGAGGTCTTAACCGTTGCGGAAAATCAAAGGGGCAAGAACAGGTTTTCACTGTTTTGAGATAGGAACGCGAAATGGATTAATGTTTTGTGAAAGATACGAGCTGCTGCAGTTGTGATAAAAATAGGTGGAGCGAGTGCACTCATGTACAATGAGGTACGTTGTGGTATATGAAAATTTAATTAAGGGTAATGTAGTTTAATAGTTGGGTCATGGTTGTCTTTGTTTTGGTTGTTGATGAAACATCAATAAAGATAGTGCATAATGTTGATGTAGTCATTGTCTATATATAAATGCATGCATCTTTTGCATTTATGACATCTTTCAATTATAGCCTTAGTGGAATTTTTGCATTTTTCCCCTAGATTTAGAATAGTTTCTCTTTGAGTGCCCGCAATTTGGATCTAATAGATTATACAAAGTTTTATTCGAGTGCCTATGTACTTGAATACATTGGCATAAGTAGCAATAAAATCAAGATTTCCTATATCCATTGTAGCACTTAGATTAGCTTAACTTTACTTTTCTACACTTTACTTTCTATGTATTTTACATTAATGATTGTAATTAGCTAATATAATTAATTATGAACACGTGAGTATGACCACTTCAAGCATAAAGTGTTAATGATTGGTAACCCCAGCAATGGATATTTGGTATATGTAGCCATAGTCGCTTGGTAACCCAATAGTGTTAATGTTAGTTTTAGATGTGTACGACAAGTGGGAACAATTACTCTTTGTTAGGATAAGTTAGTTAATAGACTAGTTAATTAAACTGGACATTTAATTACTCAACCTCTACTCAGTTATCTAACTATTAGGAGAAAAATATAAAAATGCTTATAAAAATATATATGATATGCCTTAACCTACACTTAACCATACGTGCAGATTAAACACCAATGTGAGTTAGGAAGACAACGAACTTGCAACCACACAATTCATTATTATGGATATTCATTATTATGGATATTGCCCACTTAGGTAACTTGCTCCACGGAATTCAATTGGATCACTAATGAATAATTGTGATTCGTATGGTTGAGTGTAGGGGACACCCACCACTCATCATTGGCACCGTTGCTAGGGACCTAGTTTTGCTAAGTTGGCAAAATATTATTAACTAGTGAATTCATATACAAACATTGTGAGAAGAAAATAATAAACTCTCTCATAATAATAGTAATATTTTAAAAAGGCACACTACTATTTATTTTGAAATAGCTTCTGCTCATAGGAAAGAATCTCCACCACATGGAGATAGTAACAATAGAACAGGAGAGGACACAAAGGACTATCAGTGAGAAGTCGCAGCAAATAAAGGTTGGGTATACTCATCCAGATCCCTATTATCCAAGCTTCACATTCATCCTCCATTACGATGAGCAATTGCATTGGAGAGATATAGATGGTAACATCTTGTTACCTTCGAATATATCTATTCCTACCATGCTCATGGCCCAACTCCAGAAGCTTGGTCTTGAAGCAGTGGGACCTAAGTATGAATTGACAAATAGCATCTTTAGGGATTATCAAGCTACAAAAGTACAACTTCCTAGGGACAAATGCATGGAGGCTCGCTATGATACTTCTAAGGGTAAGCATCTCCCACCACCCTTGTTCCTATAACCACATAGAGAGGGTGAGAGTTTCTTTTTTGTGCATTATTAGTATATTAGTTCTCCTCCTTTCTTTGAGGAGGACACCTTTTACCAATGATTGCAGTTCACCTTAGAGAACCTTGGTGATGAGTAGACAGGATCCAAAAATCAAAGAACCTCAAAGGATAAATCTCCTAGTTGTTCGTACAAGGACAAGGAGAACGATAAAGAGAAGGATCAAGATCAAGAAAAAAACTAGAACAAGGAAAAGGATAAGGATCAAAGAAGGACTAGAAGGCACCATTCTCCTAGTCCTTCATCGTCACCATCTTCCTACTCATCAAAATAAGATAGAACGAGTTGTGGCAAATGTAGAAGCAAGGGTGGCTAGGATCAAGATGGGAATGATAGGAGGTCACATCATGATGATAGAAGTAGGGATGGATGATGACACAAAGATGAGGAATGACATCACCATGAAAGAAGGCAAAACATGCCTCATCACAGGAGACATAATTGTGGGCATTCTACCTATGATGATCCATTGTTGGCTATAAAAAACATGCTAACTGTTTCAAAAGTAGTGAGAATCTTCACTAGGCACCAAAAGGATAACAGAATCAAATAAGTGGATATGTACAATTTTCCCAAATTTGAATGGAAATATAACACAGACCTACAACATCATTTTCAATATTTCCCAAGAATAATTGGCAGAAGTTGAAATTATTCCTGAGAACACTCATCAAAGAAGAAAAAATTTGGTGTCACTCATTCGAACTAGAATCCATTTGTTGATGGAGTATGATGTTAGAAACTATTTAATGAAAAATACTAAGCATGCTCCCAAGTGTCCAATTTGAGGAAGTAGATTGAAGGACGGAAGCAAAGAAATCATGAATCCTTCGATGTGGCCTTGGGTAGGTATTACTCCTTGTTACACCAATGCCTAGGCCATGGATTCTCTTAGAGGAAGTAACTTCACCACATCATAGATTGGCTCTGAAACACCATAAAAATTTTTGGCAACACTTCCAAACAACTTCAAAGTCTCTGAAATGGCTTAAAGCAGCCCACCATGGAGCAAGCAAGGTCTCTCGGGTGCCCACAAATCACGATGGCAAGTCTCGGTATCAAGAATCATCCATTTTAAGGTCAAAAAGTGGAATTTT
>MNCI01012558.1:494036-509583 GCA_015680685.1 Gnetum montanum | reverse complement strand
GAACTGCGACCTAAGGCTAACTATCTAGGTGCCACAACTAGTCCATCTGTGGAGTTCGACCGGATCGCACATGCGACGCTCGTTTTGTATGGTTGAGTGTAGGGGTACGTCGCCACTCATCAAGAAGTGAGTTTCATGTATCACATATAGTGATACAATATGTCTTTGTGTGTAGAAAATATGAGTAACACAAAGTACATCAATCAAAGCATGCAAAATGTATGCCAAGGCATCAATTGTTTAGTAGTTCTTGTATGCAACAACCACAAAATAGGAGGGCACTTAGTGGCTAAAAAAAGATGATGAGGTAGATTCAAAAATATGCATGGAACAAATAGAAAGCCTCATAAGTGCTTACATTATGTACCTGGATGAAATAGAGTATATCAGTAACCAACTCTCCCATGCATAGACTAAGATGGATTAGAGAGAGTTTGAGATTTCATAATAGTTCAAACAAGAGCCCCTTGAACTAAAGGCCTTACTAGCTAATCTAAAATATGCTTATCTTAATAACAATAAATTGGTAATCATTAATGTTCATCTTGCACAAGCACAAAAAAGAAGCCATTGAAAATGATTTACAAATGACCAATAGCCTTTTCCTGTTCATATCATGAACTGACAAGAATAGATTTAAGGATATGCCAACATTGGATCTACATAAATCCCTCCATCAAATTCAAAAGATACCCACAAAGGTGGTTGAATCATAAGCTAAAGCATGTTTTCAAAGATAAAATTGAATAACTTCTTAAGGTGGGATTCATTTGTTCCATTTAGGACAATGAGTGGGTTAGCCTGTCATCGTATCAAAGAAAGGAGACAAATGAAGGGTCTGCATCGACTATAGGCTGTTGAAAATGACAACCTTCAAAGAGCATTTTTCATTGCCATTTGTGAACTAAGTGTTGGATACTATTATCAGGCATGGCTACTATAGCTTTTTGGATGGTTATAGTGACTATAACCAAATCCAAATTGCATTAGAGAACTAGGACAAAACTACCTTCACAAGATCCTAGGGATCTTTTGCATAGAAAAAGATGTCATTTGGCTTATGCAATGCTCTTGTTACTTTTCAATGCTTGGTGCTTAGCATCTTCTAGCACCAAATTGATAGTGGTGGTATAAGTCTTCATGGATGATGTCTCCACCTATGGTACCACTTTTGAGAAAGCCTTAAATCATCTCGAGCAAGTGTTGAAATGTTTTGTGGAGATAAACCTATAACTAAGTTGGAAAAAGAGCCATTTGATGGTCCAAGAAGACATAGTCTTTGGGGCATCAAATTTTAGAGAAAGGGATTGAGGTGGACTAGGAAAAGCACGGTTCATCCAAGGAATTATTAGACAACCAGAAATAGTGAAGGAGGTAAGGTCATTCCTTGGGCACATTGGTTACTATTAGTGATTCATTAAGAACTTCTCCAAAATTGCCAAGCTATTAGTAGAGCTGATAAAGAAGGATGCACCCTTTAATTAGACTAAGGAATATAACCATGCATTCCAACAATTGAAGCAAAAGCTCATAGAAACTCTTATTCTATGAGCTCTAGACTAGTCCAAACCCTTCCACATCATGATGGATGCATCCAACTATGCATTGGGAGTAGTACTGACGTAATTGGATGAAAAAAAATGTCCTCATTATATCCATTATGCCAGTAGAAGTATTATTGATGCAGAAGGATCTCATAGTGGTGTTGTACACCTTAGAGAAATTTAAGCACTATGTGCTTAAATATCAAATTTTTGTGCACATGGATCATAGTGCAATCTAGTTCCTAATGAACAAACCAACAACAAGTCCTTGTGTCATATTGTGGTTGGTGATCTTATAGGAGTTTGATTTTATGATGGTGAATAAAAAGGAAAGTGAGAATGTGGTCATTGATCACTTATCTCGGTTATGATGGGATAACAAAGAGGATGAGGAACCTATATTCAGTTAATTTCTAGATGAACTCCTCTTTGCTAAATCTCTTGATGTTTAGATTTCTAAGGGTACCAACTAGTACAATGATTTTCTTTTCTATCTTCTCACTTAGGAGACTTCGTAGGAATGAGGTAATAAGAAGAAACAATAGTTTTTTCACCAAGCCAAACACTACATGGAGATCCAAGATAATCTTTACAAGGTTTGTATTGATGGCTTAGTGTGATGGTGAGTACTGGATGTTGATTAACTACACATCCTCTAGGATGCTTATGAATGTTTTCATGAAGGCCATTATGTAGGTAGGAGGATGATTGTAAAGATCCTCATGGTAGGCTACTTATGGCCTACCATTTTCAAGGATGCCCACAATTTCTCCCATTCATGTGAACACTACCAATGAGATGAAGGAATGACTACCCAAATGGAGGGATCTCAATAGTGGATGCAACCGCTAGAGCCCTTTAACATCTTAGGCATTGACTTCATGGGGCCCATCACACCCATGTCCAATGGGAAAGTATACATCATTGTAGCTGTTGAATATTGCACAAAGTGGGTAGAAACTATAGTTGTCATCAATTGTTCATCTTCCATTGTAGCACGATTTATTCTACAAAGTGTGATAAACAGGTTTGGTATACCAAGAACACTTGTTTCTAATAATGGGACTCATTTGATAGGGGCTACTTTTTGGAAACTAATGCAACACTTGGGGGTGCAACATAAACTAATAACCCCCTATCATCCCCAAGCTAACGAGCCGAAGTTACTAATAGGGAAATAACAATACTAACATGTACAATTAGTAAGTATTAGAAGGACTTGGGCACAAAACTCAACAATGTGCTATGGGCTCATTGATCCACATGGAAACTTACTATAGGGTACTCTCCTTATGAGTTGGTGTATGGAAAGTTACCCAAACTCCTAATCCAAGTTGAGCTTCATAACACTTTCAATAGCTTCTGAGCTTGACCTTGACCTCGATCTAGCACAATGAGAATGCCTCATGACTTTGAATGTGCTAGATGAAAACCAATAGGTAGCCTTAACTATGCATGAGGTGAACAAGGTATATGCCAAGCAACGTCATGATGCACAGAGAAGGAGAGTTTAGTTTCAACATGGTGATAAGATCTAATACTGGAATCCCATGCATGTACCTCAATGTACTAAATTCCAAATGTTATGGAAAGGACCTTATATCATTCATACAACTTTTCTTTCCAGTTTCATGATAATTTATCATCCTTCAAGACCAAAGAAATGACTATTGGTCAACATCCAACAAGTAAAACCTTTCCTAGAATCTCAAATAACCAACAACACTAACATCTTAACATTTGCACAAGCATGTTTTATTTTTCAGATCTCCTATCAACTCAATCGTGGGGAAGATTTCCATCCATGCTAACACCTTGTGAGGACTAACCCATTTTTCACCTTTTTGTTTTACACCATTCTTCATATGTTTTTCATTTTTCTTAACTAATTTTTCAATTATTTATATATTTTTCCCTTTTCCCTTTTATCTTTTATCTTTCTTTTTAGTATTTTTATCATATTTTATAAGAAAATATTTTGATTTTCCATTACCATTGTTATACTTGAAGTTAAAGAATGCAGAAATTAGTGCAATGATTAATTTGATAAATGGACAAATTATTTTTGTCTTTGGATTATGACCTCTATTAACAAGTTGATAATTTTCTCATGGTAGCAGGTAGTGAGACCACATCATTCATCCATTCCAGCCATTCTACAAAGGCTCTATATCTTAGAAGCATGAGGTCCTTCCAATTGAAACTAAAAGTAATTAATGATTTGGCTACTTAATAGACTTGGAAAGGATCAAGAAGGAATGAAAAAGGGTCTAGCTTCAAGGGGACTTCTCATATTCTTTTTCCAACTTCTATCTCAAGTTTTATGATTCTTCTCCATTGGTATCTTATCACTCCTACTATTGACCATTAAATGAATCATATATTTTCATTGTGTGGTTCTTGTGAAAAAGAAAAAAAAAATAACACACACACAAAAATTCAAAGCACACCTTTTAGATGCAATAATGGGCTACAAGCACTAGATATGGAGTTGGAAAGATATGTTACGCATTCTTAAAGGCATTTTGCTAACTAAGGCCCTTCCTATCTTCCTTATTCTCTTATTTTCCTCTTGGAGTGGTGGTTTTCCTTTGGAAATTATCATGAACTCTTGATGGTCAAAGGATTAGGATAAAATAATGCAAAGTCACTAAAAGTGGATGGACTTGGTCTAGACTAAGGATGGAATGATATCAGATTAACTAATCACAAACTTCACAAGGATCTCATGTGACCTTGTTATGGATCACCTACCTACCATTTTCTATATCTACCATCATGTTAAAACATAACTACCACCCCACTACCTTATATCATGGTTATTTGACACATTTGTTATGGGGATTTCATAATCTTATGACTTTTTCTCCATTGGGTATAAGTGTTAACATGAAATGACCATTAATCATCCTTGGTGCCTACGGACTCCTCAAGATGAGGACATGCAATGGCATCATGGGCATACAATAGCTTTGAAGAGGACCCATTTGTATTCCCATTAGTCTCCCTTAAGTTAAAATTCTTTTCCATTAGCCAATTGGATGATCAATTTCCTTCGATTACATTCAAACATTCAGATTGGCTTAATTTTGGCATGTCATAGTCATTACATGTCAAAATCCTTTTTTCAAGCCAACATTATCCTCTTCTAAGTTGCTACCATCATCCTATGTTTTTTTTGGCTTTTCTTGCACTCTCATTTCATTCCAAAAATTATTTGAAATTTGTCATTTTCCAAATGCAAAAGTTGGTTGCAAACAGCTACATTAATGTAGCCTCATTAATGTAGTGGAATAAGTTGATGCATCCTTGTTGAAGCATCACAAAAATACTATAAATACATGTGATACTTATCCATTTTTGCATTATTTCTCAAGCAAGAAGAATTTTAAAAAGTTTTCAAAGCCCAAGAGCCTTCCAAGAGATATAACTATTAAACTATTAACCTGATTTTGCTTGTTTTTCAATCCTTGCACTACTAGAGGTAAGCTCTATGAGTGTCATAAACCTTTGGTTTTTCGTAGAAAATTTTTCAAGACTTTCTAACTCCCCATGGTTAACCTATTAAAATAATATTAAAAATCAACTACAATAAAGGGTTAAGACTAGCACATAAACTCTGATAGCTAATAAATAAAATAATATTAAAATAATCCAACTAGCCAAGATAAAAAACAAGACCAAGCATAACCTAATCTAAGAGAAAGATATCATAATAAGGGTTCTCTAGTAAAAAGCTAATCATGGATTATGTTTGTGATCATAGATGACACCAAAATGAGGATTGTAGGTGGGAGGGCCCTCACAACCTAAGGAGAAGTGACCGAGAGGAGGAAGGTGCCAGCAGTAGCAACCACAGCCCAAGAACAAGCATAAGAGGCAGCCCATGCCACTAGATTCCTTTAGGAGGATATTGAAGTGGAATTTTTTTTGCCAAATTCCTACTATTGAAACATGCCAATCTAGGCAAGATGAGGTTCCTAGGCCAAGACTTATCTTGGAGATCACTTTGACTGAGGCTTGCCTAGAAAAGATAAGGATCAAGGAGGTCTAGAGTTCAATTCTTTAGGAGTTGAAATTTAAACCCTTCTTAGAGTTGGTGCTAGAGGAAATTTGTACATAGTTGTAGGGGTCTCCCATGTGGTCTATTCTCTCCAATAGTGGAGAATGGTACATGGGGAAGACTTACTTATTCTAGAATAATCAACAAGAAGATCCATTGGAGAAAATCAAGGAGATCACAATCTTCTACTTAGTTGAGGCCATTGTAGAGGTCCTCGAGTTGCTAGATATGGGAAAAAGCTAGCTAAAATCTCTACATAGGTAGATCCAAAAGCTCAGAAGGAATGGATCCAATGATGTTATGGAGTGGACCACAAAAAGTACGGTGTCCTCAAGAAAGCAGAGCATGCATATTTTAAGACTGTAGCCTATCACTTGAATCCAATAGTGAGGCTTAGCAAGGTGATATCCTTCTCCACTTGAGCATGTACTACTCTAAATAAGAAATTTCTAGTCAACCTTCCCAAACTTGTTTATTTAGAGATTGAAAATCTCTTTAAAGAAAATAAGGAGGGAAGGAAGATGTTTTCCTTTCCATGCCTGATTCACAAACTATGCAAGAGAGGAGGAATAACATGCTATTCTAATGACATGGTCCATTACACTTCTGTTGCATCTTGGCAAGAGATGATGAAAGATAAGTTAGTAGCCAAGTTGCAGGAAGAGGAGCAACCACCACCACCACTTAAAACCACACTAGAATTGTTCATAGCTATAGGACATATTAGAAAACTTTAAGAGTAGCATCTATAGTAATAGCTAGGCTCCGCAAGTGGTGGAGAATCAAAATTTACCATCTATCCATGGGCCATCTAAATGAGGTCATAAAGATCATCAACTGGCTGGACAAGATTTTCCTACTATTCTTTGCTTACAGGAACCAAGTGCTCCTATGGCCTAATCTTGATGCTAGGTAGGTCACGGTGTTCATTCTAGGATAAGCATTTCTAGAAATCTCAAGAAATATTATGGCCTTCTCCATCATATTAAAGGAAGATGAGGAGGCAACTATCTTAATCATGTAATACAAAGGCCAGGAGACAATAGAAGAGGTGATGGCTGATAAGGTGCTTGAAGCCTTGAATGCTCTTGTAGCATCAGTGCATGACATTGCCATCATGGTAGACATCCGTGCATCTGTAGGAGTAGGCAATGATTGAATGAATATTGTCCAACATGAGGAGTTGTTAGAATGACTAGTTAGAACTAGGCAATGACTCTCAAAGATCTTTGATCTTCCAAATGAAATAATCATGAACCACTTGAAATTGCTCAAGACAATGAGTAAATTGTTAATTACTAATGTGCCACTAAAGGAGGCCACCACTACCAATCAAAAATTGGCCACCGAAGTTGTAGAGTTACATGCATGTCTCTTTAACCCTACCATTCTCAGGCCAAAGCTTTCTAGAGATGAAGCTTTCCAATAGCTTCAACTAAGACTTTAAGAGGCTGAGAATGCAAAGAAGATAGTGGTCTTTGACATGTCCTTATCAAAAGCCATGACCTTAATACTAAAAAGGACCTGTTATAAGTCTGAAAGAAAAAATTGATCCTCACTAAGGACAATAATCGCCTACAAAATGCTAAGCAATAGAATGACTAGATGGTTGAATTAATACACTAGCAGTAGGAACAGATTACTAAGGTGAATCTAGATTTGAGAAGGTTGACATCTAAAAATTGTAATCTTTGAATGGAGGAAGTCTGTGCCCTTTGCTAGAAAACTAATGTTGAGGTGGCCAATTGGAAAAATAAAGTCCTAAAACTTGAATAAGTGAATAATCACTACAGGGACTAGGTTGGTCTCTCAATGAAGTAAATGAAAAAGAAATTAATTAGCAAAGGTGAACATGAATGAGGCCCTTTAGAAACTCCAATAAAGAGGTGACATGTGGTAGCCCATCTTTGATGTGCTAAACACATTCAACAAAGCTAAAATTTATCTTAAGGAGTTAAAAATCAAAGAGATGATTGAAAACATAAAGCTTTCCGACCTACAGTATGCAAACCTAGCGATGCTAATGACAAGGAGTGAATTAGAGAAGTAGGTGACAAGTTCCTACCTCCTCTATGAGGTAGAATTTAGGCTCCATAAGGAAATAAAGAAAAATTTGGAGACATCTAATAGGAAGCTTAAAGTTGTTAGAAGCAGATTCATGGACTAGAAATCTATTGTTGAGAACCTAGCTAGGAGAATGAATGATTATCATAAGCTGTAGAACATTGTAAAGACGTATGACATCGAATGCAAAACCTTCATAGCTTGGCTTGTCAACACAAAGAAACTATTTTCTTTGATGTCATACCTATGGGATGTCCCAGCACCAGCCCACATCAATGAAGTTGCATGGACTATATATGATCCATGTGGAAAAGAGGAGAAAATTAAAGCACTTCTAGATGCTTCCAAGCTTCCAGTAGAAGTAGTGATAGCTTTAGGCCTAACTGTTTTCTCTGTGAGTGCTTGTAGTGTGGATCTAAGAGATTGTATGGAGTTTTATTTGAGTGCCTATGTATCTGAATGCATTGGCATAAGCGGTAATAAAATCAAGTTTTCCTACATCCATTACAAGACTTAGACTAGCTTAACTTTATTTTCTTACACTTTACATTAATGTTTCTAATTAGTTAATATAATTAATCATGAACATGTGAGTATGAACTCTTCAAGCAATAAGTGTTAACACTTGGTAACCCCAGTAGTGGATATTTAGTATGCCTAGAAATAGCCACTTGATAACTTTGTAGTATTAACACTAGTTTGGAATGTGGGGATGGTTGCTTCACATTAGAATAAGTTATTTAATAGAGTAGTCAATCAAATTAGACATTTAATTACTAAACCTTTACTTAGTTATCTAGTAGTTAGAAGCAAAATATAAAAAAACTTATGAAAATATATATCATATGCCTTAACCCATATTTAACCATACGTACATATTAAACACCAGTGTGAGTTAGAAAGATAACAATCTTGCAACCCCATGATACACTATTATGGATATTAGCCACTTGGGTGATTTGATCCATGGAATTTGACCGAATCACTAGTGAAAGATTGTGATTCATATGGTTGGGTGTAGGGGACACCCATGACTCATTAATCTTATTCATAAGTAGTTTTTAAAATTATATAATAAAGTTTCTATCTTTAGTAAAATAAGCAATTTTCATTTTAAAATTAGATGCAAATGATGTTTTATGCAATAATTTTGCTAACTTGGTTAGGCTATGTGGGTTGTGATAAAGGTACATGTTTGATCTCAAGTGGTATGATAAGTTGCATGTTTCTTATTCATTGCACATCAAATATATGAGCTTTTTTTGGTTATTGATGAGACATGATATGTTGGGCAACTTCGTCGATGAAGCCTTGTCGATGCATCCCCGTCAATGCATATGTATAGATGGAAATGCATTGATGCATTAATAGGTAATGCATCTTATATGCATTGGCACAACTAAATGCATTAACACCTTCCCGTTGATGTAATGATTGTATTTGCCCATAAATATGCAAGCACCCACCACATATTTGACATCATTTGGTTAGTAGTGTAGCCAGAATCTTGTAGTTTTATTCTGTAATCCTAGAGATGAGTTAGTGAGTTCTTGTAGTGTGGATTTGAGTTAGTTGTACGACAACTTATTTGAGTCACATTATACCTAGACACATTTCATGAATGACAATAAGATCAAGATATTGTAGCACTTTGACTTACAATAGATTTACTTTCAATGCAATTTATTTTCTATGTATTTAGTTAACATTTACATTTCCATGCATGTTAATCAATCATTGGAATGAGCATGATTAATTTTGAGCATAAACACATATTTTCTTGGTAATCTAGTAGTGTTATTACTTGGTTTGTCCAATAGCATAACACTTGGTAATCCTAGCAGTGGATACATGAGTTCAAGACATGTACGATAAGCTGGGAGTGAATAGTCATCATCCTTAGGATAGTTTAGGATTTATCTTCTTATTATTAATTAGTTTAAATTATTAATTTCTACATGATTATTTAGTTAGTTTAAGGGTCACACAACATTAATAATCATATGCCTCGCTTTGGACTAAACCATATGTGACAAAGCTATTGCTAGTCTAAGTGGAAAGAAAATGACCTATGATCAATGCTTAACAATCTAGATATCAAACTAGTTCCATCCATGGAATTTGATCAGATTGCATGTGAATGCTTGTGATTAGTATGGTTGGGCATAGGGGGTACTTGCTGCTCATCATTGGCACCATTCCCAGGGATGGTGCTAGTTATCTAGATTAGTAATATTATAAATGATCACTATAAAAGCATTAACAACTTATCTTTTAAGAAAAACTAATATTTTAAGTCACACACATTATTAATTAATAACATGTCTTCTTCACATAGAGTCGATAATCCATCATATGATGAGAACACTAGTAGGAAAAAGCGTACTTTCTATATGGAAGAAAATTCGAGTGAATCAATAAACATAGGAATCACATATGCTCATTTAGACCCTTACTACATTCAAAGACTACATTAGAATGATGCAAAAAATCTTAGAGGAGATGAAGTAAGTTCTAGAACAAGAAGGGCCTCAAGGCCTAGGACCTTCTCCAAACCTAGAATAGATAAATAAAGGGACCATAGGGGAAGATATAAGAGCCATGGTGATTCTCCCAGTTCACCATCTTCCTCTTCCTCTTTAACGTCTAGTTTTGATGAATATGAACATAGGTATAGAGATAAATATACACTAAGGGATGAAGATGAAGATAAAAATAGAATGCAAAGGCAAGATGAAAGACATCGAAGTGAGCATATACAAGATCATCACTGTTAGATAAATAGAAATAGGAATTATCACCATGACATGTTTGATGAACATGAACCCTTGTTGGCTACTAGGAGCATGATACAAATTAGGGAGGTAGTTCAAATACCTAATAGGCATCAAATTGATAGTTGCATCAAATGACTTGATATGAATAACATTCCTAAATTTAAGGAAGGCTATAATTTTGATCCCCTACATCATTTATAAGCCTTTCATGATGCCTATGCCTTACAAAACATTGAAAGTAGATGACAAAAGCTTAAGCTCTTCCCTAGGAAACTAATAGAAGAAGTTGAAAGTTGGTATAGATTATTGGAACCAAATTCAATCCACCAGTGGTCCATAATGCTTGATCTCTTCAACGAAAAATGCCAAACCTATGAGAGAGTATCTGATCTAAGAAAAAAATTCCAAGGGCAAAAGCAAAAAAAGCATGAATCCTTGGATGTAGCCTTGGACATATACTATTCTCTACTACATAAATGTCTAAGCCATGATTTTTCTCAAAAAGAGCAGCTTCTCCACATCATATATGGGCTTCGTAATAAAATGAGGGAGACCCTTGGGATCTATACCTAAGGATGACTATCTGAATTGAGAGCCTATTAGATACAAAGGCTAGTTGAGTAAGTGGCAAAAGAAGAAGGATAGCTATGTAGAAGGGAGATTGTAGAGGAATATAGCTAGGATCCAACTCTTAATGAAAAAGAGGTCCATATTTATGATCAAGAAAAAGAGGTAGCTCTTGATGAGTTGATTTCACAAAACCTTGTGAATACAAAATTCTATCACTGAGATTGTAGCGAGGGTAGATAAGATGTGGGAGTTGATAAATGAAAAAGTTACAACCAAATTGAAAATTGTAGAGGAGAAGGTAAAGTAAAAAGGGTTAAGCGATCAAAATAAGAAAAGGACAAAGAATAAAAAAATAGGTAAGCACACTTATTGGCAAAAACTAAAAATAGTTGTATTAGAAGAGGTTATAGAATTAGATATAGAAGAGGATGATGGATGTGACATTTGCCAATATGAACATCCAATGGGCTATTTCCTAGTTATGTTACCTCTACAAGAGTTTGGGACTTTTGCTTTGAATCCCAAGTTCATAGAAAAGTAAATGCCTAGGAGATTGTCTTATTCACAAGGTAATTATAAACAATCCTACAACCAATGATACTATCCCAGTGGGACTTCTTATCAATCTCAAGACTACTATTAATCATATTGGAAAAACCCATAGCCATGGGGAATGCCATCAAAAAACTAGCAATACCCTTATTGTCAAATAGAACCTTATGGATACTATGTTCAACAACTTATTTTCTCAAATGGTTCTACTTTCCCTGCCTTAAATCACTACTACTACTCTCTTGAATACCATCAACCCATAACATCTCCTGTGAGATTGCCATCCCATGCCTTTCATGATATGTCACATCCTCAATACTCTCATACTTCCCTCCAACATATGTCACCACCAAAAATGTAGGAAGGATTGACACCGCAACCTCAACAGAAGAATGCCACTTGTGCCATGAACATACAAGTGAATGATAATGTTAGTAAATCTTAGCAAAAATATTAGAAATATCCTTTATTTAGGATAGTTTCCACACATGTGAATAAAATTAGTAGACCTACTAACTCATTAGAACTAGCAAAAGGACAATTTGGTGCAATCTCTTTCCTCACAAAAACAATGTCTACTAATCCTATGCAAGAGCAAACAACCATTACCACTACAACAAAAAAACATAAAAGATGAACCTATCACTATGGAGAGATAGAAAATTCCATGCATTAATGATAAAGGGTGCAATTGTGGGCCAAAATTTCAAAGTATTAACACAATCCTTATACCAACCCACAACAAAGTTAAGGAATAAGTGTGTGTATGCAAAACCAAGTCTACATAGTAGCCACTAAATTAAAAGACACCCAGTGGCTTGAAAATGAGAATAATAAACCATTCAAAAGATACATGGAAACATCAATCCCACTTATTAGTTCTTTTCCTAAGAAAATAAACCAAATAGATAATTTAAAAAAAGACGTCTTACACTCTCACTATACATCAAAAGAAGATGTTAAACAAGGAAACCCAAGAATGAAAATAGAAAATAAAAAAGAAAACATATCTAGACCTTCTAAAAAGGAAATCCCTTCAATTCCAGTCAAATATATGTCTCCAAATGGTCAAAACCTAATTATCGTCAATGTTAAATGTTCTAACAAGAGAAAACTTAAATCATTAAAGATGATAAATGGAAAACTTATGGTGTATAACCAAGGGAATGTGCGGTCTATTTCCCAAATGCTCACCCTTGATTTTAGTCATGGGGGAGATGCCTTATCTTGAATCAAGAACTAATAAGTGCATTTTCAGTTTTTTTATTTTATAATTTTTTAACATTTTGCTATTTCTTCAAAAAAATTTCAATTCTTAATATGCTTTCTATTTCTTCTTATTATTCTTTCTCTATAATTTTCTCTTTTCTTGAGTCATTTCCTTTATGTTTTAATATCTACTCTGTTTTTGTTAATAATATTGCTAGTCATGATGCAGAAGTCAACACCATGTGTTGGGTTTTTGTCCTATGCTATCAAGATGATTGGGTAAATAGTTGTGTAATGCAATGAGATCACATCACCCATCCCTCTAGTTTCTTTAAATAAAATATTTTTAGCATGAAAGTAATCTGGTTCTTCTCACATAAAACTAAAATTAATTCATGATCATTTTTCCTAAAAATTGATTTAAAATTGAAAATTGGAAAATCCAATATGTAACTAAGTCAAGAGATCGACAAAACTTTGGCAATTTAATATTTTCACTAGATGGGAGATTAAAAGTGGATGTGCATGCTTCGTAGCATCCTAGGTTATTGTGATTAATATGAATTTTTTATTTTTTTGTATACTAACATGATTTTGTAACTACTAATGATGATGGGAAACCTTAGAATAAATAAGTATTATTCTTGAAAATTGTAATAGGAAAGAATAATCATTTAGGATCCATTTTGGATGTGGCGTGGGGTGTAAACTAGTTGAGATCAACTCTTAGCAATGGTTCTAGAAGCATAAGAGGATGTAAACTTGTTGAGACAAGCCACTTTGACATCAAATATAAATAGCAAGAATGATGTGTTGTAGGCACTCTTGTAATGGTAGGAGTAAAATGGTTAAAATCTTAACATATTATATGGGGATCTTCTCTTTTCACACAATTAGAAAAAATTGGAGCATGTTCAAAAATAGTTTCTTGTATGTGAATTTCAAGTGAAAGTTCAAACTTATGATATCTTACTTTCGAAGCAGATTTGCTTCCTTTTGAAGTTGAAGCCCTTTGTCAATTTATTGCTTATACTCAGAAGTTAAGTTACATGGAGGAAGTTAATTACGCTAAGGAGATAATGAATGGTATGTAATAAAATAGATGGTCACATTAAGGAAAATTATGACTTTAGTCATGAAATATTGTAATAGAGGATCTTTCTTTAAATAAAAGGCTCCTCTGGAAAACTATAAAAGAAAAATTCTTGGCTAAAGTTTGGTTGAACACATAAGAGAAAAAGCATTTTTATTTATATTCTATTAGAGTTTGTTTGTTATCTAGTACTCAAAAGTATCTATTCTTAGCTAATTCTATTCATTTAAGTAATCAAATTGTTGGAGAAAGAATGACATCTCATTGTATCCTTATTGAGATAGGTCATTGGATCAATTTACCAAGAGAAGAATATATTTGCAGGTTGTGCCAACAAAGCATTGAAGATACAGAACACATTTTTTTTATTTTGCCTATCTTTGACTCACATTTAAATGAATTATAATATGAATTGTAATTTGCTAATTACTTTCTTTTAAATTGACCTTATCTTCTTAAGGCATTACATTAATGATGTCTTAAAATTTCTTCAAAAATATGTTGAGAATTTGTAACTATCCAATAAACTCTTTGTGATTTCCTAGATGTAATAAAATTCTCCAGTTTCTGATTTCTAATATGTACATTAAGTACTCATTCAACCTAAAAATTATATACATTCTAAAATTGAAAGAGTGTGTTGATTGATTGGGCTTGGTTGGTGGTGGATGTAATCTTTTTATATGTAATCTAATGTTGGTTGTAAGCTTGTTGGATGTTATTAATTAATGATGAACCACGATATTGCGTACACGATATCACATACGCGATATCGCGTCCTGCCTCATCTTCTATAAATAAGAGGCAATGCCCTTGGTTCCAAGAGAATTAGATTTAGACCCTTAGCCAGACTCTTGCAGTTTTGTCATTCCAGAGTTAGAATTATTTCTGTGTGCCTATAGTAGGAGTCATAGAGTGAACGGATCTTTATTCGAGCAATTTGTACCTGAGCACAATTTTTTGTAAGGCAATAAAGATGAACTTTATGATAAACCTTGCAGCATACAGATTAAGCTAATTAGTAATTAATGATTGTTTAACGCTTTCCTAGTTAATTAATATCTCTCTCAATCTTCAACCCCCTTAGTTAAATACACTCAGTACGACCACTTCGAGCATGCGTGTAGTGCTAGGTAACCCAATAATGATTAGCGTTTCATAATCCCAGCAGCGTTGCACTAGTTCAGGATGTGTATGGCAAGTGGGAATGGATACCGGTGTTAGGAACATTTAGAACTTAGTTAATGAATAGTTAATGTAAGTTAGCCACTTAGTTCTCTCTCCCTCTCCTTTATTAGGAGAAGACATAAAAAATACAAAAGCTATAAAAATCATATACCTCAAGCTTATTTAACCATACAGCTGTGACAATATAAGTAAGTTTGCGAAGACAATGATTGATTAACCCTAAGTGTTCCATTAGGGCGCATAAGCACTTGGTCCTTGGAGTTTGACTGGATCGTGTGTGAAATGCTTGTATTTATATGGTTGAGTGTAGGGGTACCTCGCCACTCATCATTGGCGCTATTGCTGGGGACTTAGTTGTTTGTGTGCTACATAGAACATAGGAAATCATTCATATCGTTGGAACATTAGAATGAACCCTTAGGGTTAATCAAAGAAAGACGAGACAACAGTACATTGCACATCGAACAAAACAAGATGTCTTCGTCTT